>PISW01003294.1:0-214706 GCA_004023785.1 Mungos mungo
GCTCTGTAATTAAACAAGTTTTTCAAATGTGTAGAGACTCATTTTAAGGTCGTTATGTGAGCAATTGTTGTGGATGCTCCGCGTGTGCTTGAAAATACTGTATGTTCTGGAACTGCTGGGTACAGCGTTTTCCTGTATGCTGATGGTTTTAAGGTGTGTGCTTTGCACAGCTCCGTATCTTGAAAGTTAAGAGGTATTTTATAACCAGAGAGGGACATGTGACCGTCTGTGATGTGCTGTCATGATCTGTACACACGCAGAACACAGGCACAACTTCCGACAGGCAGGTCGTTTAAGGGCCGTGTGAGGGTGAAGTGTGCATCCCCGTTTCACCTCCAGATGGGATCAAGCACCAAGGTGGACTGTCCTGGAGCTCCCTCTCGGACTGGCATACCCCCAACCCCCTGACTTCACCGGGGATTGTAGTGTGTGAAGAAACATGAATATTGGTGTCTCCTGGTCTTAACTATATTCCAAAGAAACGAATTCTCAAGGTGTTTTAGAGGTGCCTTACGCAATTCATTCCTCGTATGTTTTCTGTCTCACATATGCGTAAGACCAACGTAATTAAGTCTGAAAGAGCGTTCTGAGTAAGCGTGGAATCGCAGTTCTGAGTAATGAGGAGTCATTGTGTCACAGTTGATGTTATTTTCCTTTTTTCTTAGCGGCCCATCAAACAACAGAGTCAGTGAGTTCTTAGATCCCAGGAAACACGGCTTACGGGCCCGTTAGGTCAAGGTCAGAATCAGCCCTTTCTCTTCTGAATTTTCTGGTGGTTATGATCTGGTGAATTGCTGAGACGTGTAGTAAAATCTCCTAGTGTGATGGTGAATTTTTGTAGTTCGATTAAGTTTTGCTTTACCTATTTTGAGGCCTTCAGGTGAATTCATTATTTTTCATTCCACAGTGACTTCCTTTGCCTCGGAGAGAGCTTTTTCCCCTTGGGGTGCACCTTGTCTGGTGTCGGCTGTCCCAGCCTGAGTGTGGTCAGCGCTAGTTTGTCCTTCTTCCTTCATTCTTGACCCCAGCCCTTCCATACCTGTGCATATGTTTGCAAGGTGTTTCTCTGTTGTTTCACCTGTTCTATGGTATTTTTCATTCCCTTCTTACCTTATGTGTATTGACCGAGAACCTTTTTGGTTCTGGTTTTCTCTCTGTTGGTTGCAAAGTTACATACTCACTTTCTTATCTTTCAGTGTATAAGGATTGCTTTTCAAGATGACACGGGGCTTGCGGCCGTACCTCAGCCCAATACAAATGGATACTTTGTCTCAATTTGACTCCGCTCAGGACCTCGGAGCCCCTCCCCCACCAGCCCCCACCTGCCAGCGGCGTTGGGCTAAGTTTTCCACCAAGTGCTTTAGGACGTCAGTGTTACTTTAGATTTAACGTTTTTGCCACTTTCACTGTGCTTCACTCTTTCCTTCGTCTTTGACTTTCCATCCGCTTGTCCTTCACCCAAAATGCACTGTACAGAGGGCAGACCTCTGGCCGCCGATTCGCCCAATGGGAAACGTCTTTATTCTGGAAGCACCTCTCCACTGCGTGTGAGACTCCCTGCTGTCCCTGTGTTTTCCCAGTAAAGCGGCCTTTCCAGCGGATTCTGCCTCTGTTTTTGCCGTGGGCTTATCAGCTGGCGGGAGCACCGGATCCACGGGAGGACGGCTCCGGCTGCCCCCACTCCTTGGGGACTAGCTTGGTTGAAGACACGTCCGGGCTCCAGGTCAGGGCTCTCTCAGAGGTCAGGCCACATTCACTGACTGACCAATGCAGGGGCCTGCTCACTCCTGCTCAGGCGAGTCCGAAGGACTGTCCTGTTCCGGAGAGAAATGCAGGCGCTCACGCCTTGGCTGGGACCATTGCCATCCTGTCCCCACCCCCACCCCCTGCTCAGCCCGCTTCCTGAACTCCCTTCCCCCCAGGGTTGATCTCAGGAGCTCCCCTAAGACCCCCCACATGCTATTCTCCTTCTAGGAGGCTGCTCACCAGGGACCCCAATTTGTGACAACAAGTATCAGAATTGGGCCCCAAGATGGAACCTGGGAGGGAATCTCCCCTGGATCATGCCCTGCCTGGCCGGCATCGAGGCCCGGGTCCCCGTGGCAGATGGGCACAGACAGCCTGGCCCGGGGGAGGAGCCTTGGTCCAAGCTGGCATTGGGGGTGGGCTGCGGGAAGGCAGCACCCTCACGGCGGCCATGGAGCAGGGCCTAGGGTTGAGAAAAGCAGGGGAAACAGTAACTATGGGGAAAACGGAATTGGGTCCATCGGTCTTCAGGAAAAGTAATGAAAGGCTGAGATGAATCGGTTTGCAAGTGAAAGCTAAGCGAGAAGTCAGACTTCCGCTGCCGCGTGTGAAGAGGTTCTCGTCGCCTGCGGTGGAAGGGCCTAGAAAGCCAGGTACCAGGGCCGGGCTTTGGCCGAGAGGGCACAGCCGGCCGTCAAGGCCCTGATGGCAGGACGGGGACACCAAGGGCATCCTTCCCAAACAGCAACGCTCCCGACGGTCCCCAGGCTCCGAGCCCGAGCGAGGGGCTCTCTCCTGCCGGCTGGGGGCTGGCCTTGCCTCTGGTTGAGGACGGTTCAGTCACGAACCCCCTGGGACTTGCCCCCACCGCCCCGCTGGCCTCCAGCCGAGAACTCTGGTGAAGTCTCAGCACGAGGCAGCCCGGTGTTGCCAGATGGGAGCCGGAGAAAGGGAGCTGTGCCCACTGAGCCGGCAGAACCCGGGCAGCGGTCCCAGCAAGAGCTGCGGAGTCCACACGGGATGGGAGGGTGCCTTCAAGGGAGCCGGACTGCCCGGCTGGAGGAAGGGGCTGCTCGAGGTGTTTCCAGTATCAGCACCACTTCCCTGGATGAGTCTGCAGCGTGGCCTGTACGTTGCTTCGGGAAGGACCCAAACGGACAGAGGGCATCTCAGCTCAGCATCGGCCCTGCCAGCCCCGGGCCCACCCCTTTCCTTCCAAGGTCTCACCCGGGGTGCCGCTGTCACCTTCAGTGCAGAGCCTGACACCAGGCTCCACCCCACGGACCGTGAAACCATGACCTGAGCTGAAATCGAGAGCTGGAAGCTTAATCGACTGAGCACCAGGCGCCCCCAACTCAGGGGTCCTTCGGGAGGATTCTCTCACGACTCCACATCCTCCTGGTGCTTTCCTGTCCACACTGGCTCACCTCCAGGGCCCGGTGTGGACGCCTCACGCCAGGACCTCGGGTTGGAGCCGTAAGGCATCCCTTTTCCCTTTTATGGAAAAGCATAGGCTGGAAAAGATCTGGGGGGTCGCATATGCTTTTGGGTGTCATGTCTTAGTCGGCCCCCAAATTTGTTATGTCTGGCAGCCATCCTTTGTAACTTTAGTTTTTGGGTGTATTTTCAACCAAAATGGCATTTTCTCCTCTATTGCTCATTATTTTTGTTGCTTTTAAGCTGGCCACAAGGGAGGGACATGAACTTGGACCAGAGCCCCGAAATAAGTTTTTACAAGCTGTTTACATTTTATTAAAATTTTTTTTTACTTTAGCACTTCACACACTTGTAGATTTGCTCTATTTTAATTAGCACAAAATTAACAATACCCATTACAAGAGACACGGAATAAAGGGAAAGGTACTTAAAACGTGAACTAAAATGTAAACACAGACATCACTTTTCCACTCCCGCGTCAGAAAGTGGATTCGGAACACAAAAACAGAATCAATTCGGGATCGCCTCGGAGCAGCACGCCTGCCTGAACGCAGCCGGCCAGGCTCTGCTCACAGCGCTCCGCACCGCTCATAAAAACGGCCGTCGGGGAGTGGCGATGATGTCGTCCCGGAGGGAAGAGAGCCAGCGGTGAGCGGCCCCCCCACGTATGAAGTCATCCCCATTGCGTGGCAGGACGAACATCTGCCACGTAAACTGTGCTGACTGCAGTAAGTCACAAAAACACTCTTTGTTCCTCTCTGACCCTTGCTCTCATTTTGTTACACGCAGATTGGTTCCCAGGCCGAGGCCTCTCCCAGGGAATTCGCGAGGACACTCAGTGCCCCGTCTCTGCAGGCAGCGCTACTATGTAACTCGGCGTCTTTGTCTCGGACGTGTTGTTACTCCCGCGTGATTCACCGTCTCTGCGCTTTCTTGTTACCCTTATCAAGCATCTACAACGCCAGCTTGGGATCAGCCCACACGCCCGGAGAGTTTTCTGGACTCTCACCAGCAAAACGGCCAGTTGCAATGGTAGAACAATAACAGTGACTCAGACGGGACTCAGCGCCCGGTTTGTAAATGAAGAAGCAGTCACTCTGTCCTCAAAGAAGAAGGAAGCAACGTACATTTCAGAAAAGGACACCTGTACCTTTTACGGAGCCACCAAGTTCTCGCTTCTCTTTAGGATGTAGAAGATGCTTCTGGCTAAACTAGAGCGAGAGCGTGTTTCAAGGACAAAACCCACAGCTGCACAGGAAACAAAACCTTTCCTCATTTGATTCCTGAATCTACCTTCCATGGCGGGCTGAACAGCGGTCCCCAAAGATACCAAGTCCTAATCCCTGGAACCTGTAAATGTGACCTTACAAAAGAAAATGCATCACCCCCAAAATTCCTTTGAATTAAAAAAAATTCTTCTAAGTGTATCTATTTTGAGAAAAAGAGAGAGAGAGAGAGGAAAGAGAGAGAATCCCAAGAAGACATCGCATGGTCTGTGCAGAGCCTGACACAGGATTTGAACTCACAAACCATGAGATCATGACCTGGGCCAAAACCAAGAATCAGACGCTTACCTGACTGACCCATATATCACTTAATTAGATCATGGATATCTCAAAACACAAGCATAAAATCTAAAGCCAATATTTTCTAGAATTTGACTATTTTATCATTTAAAGCTTTTCTTTAGATAAGTACATGTAAAAACTGGCCTGTTGTTTCCCCCAGTTTTACTGAAATAATTGACATACATCACTATGAGTTTCAGACACATGGCATGAAGGTTGGACTCACAGATACTGTGAAATGACCACCCCAATAGGTCTCATTAACATCCATCATCTCACAGATACAATGAAAGGGAATTCAGAGGCGCCTGGGTGGCTCTGTCTGTTCAACGTCCAACTCTTGATTTCAGGTTAAGTCATGATCTCACATTTCGTGAGTTCGAGCCCCGAGTCGTGCTCTGTGTTGCTGGTGTGGAGGCTGCTTGGGATTCTCTCTCTCTCTCTCTCTCTCTCTCTCTCTCTCTCTCTCTCTCTCTCATTCTCTCTCTCTACCCCTCCCCTGCTCTCTCTCTCTCAAAAATAGATAAAATAAACTTAAAAACAAAATAGATTTAAAAGAAAGACAAAAGCTTCCCCTCGTGACAAGAACACTTAGAATCTACTGTTTTATAGGAGAACACAGGATCCACGTCACGCACACCGCACAGCCGTGCTGGCTGTGGTCTTCACGCAGCACGTCTCATCCCTGGTTCCTACTTCTCGTATAACTGCAGGTTTGTCCCCATTGACCGCCTTCCCCCAATGTCTCGCCCAGCCCCATCCCTGCTTCTGGGAACCACAGTTCTGATCTCTTTTTCTGGGAGTTTGGTTTTTTGGTTCTTGTTTGGTTTTTGTTTTTAGATTCCAAGTGTAAGTAAGATCTTTCGGTGTCTGTCTTTGTCTGACTGACTTCATTTTGCATAATACCCTCAAGGTCCATGTGTGTTATTGCAAATGACAATACTTCCTCTTCCTATGGCTGAATAATATTCGAGAACATATATACGTAATATATTTTCCTTATCCATTCATCCATGGATGGACACTTAGTTGTTTCCTCCGTGTCTTGGCCACTGTGAATAATGTTGCTATGAACATGGGGGCTCAGATATCTTTTTGAGTTAGTGTTTTTGTTTCCTTTGGATGTATTCCCAGAAGAGGGGTTGCTGGATCATATGGTAGTTCTATTTTTAACTTTTGGAGGATCTTCTATACCGTTTCCGATAGTGGCTGCAGCAATTTATATTCCACCGCCAGTTCACAAGTGCACCTGCTGTCTTTTGTCTTTGTGATGACGGCCAGTCTAACAGGTGTGATGTTGTGCGTTTGACTTGCACTTTCCTAAGAACTGGTGGCCCTGAGCATATTTTCATGCACATGTTGGCCATGTGTGTATCTTCTTCGGAAAAGTAGCTATTCGGGTCCTTTGCCTATTTTTCAATTGGATTATTTGGGTGTTCTGTTTTGTTTTATTTTGTTTGCTATTGAGTTGGATGAGCTCTTAATTTTTTTGAGTTCTTAATTTTTTTAATATTTATTTTTTAGAGAGACAGAGACAGAGCATGAGCAGGGGAGGGGCAGAGTCCGAAGGGGACAGAGGATCTGAAGCAGGCTGACAGCACAGAGCAGGACCCAAACTCACAAACCACAAGATCATGACCTAAGCTGAAGTCAGATGCTCAACTGACTGGGCTACCCAGGTGCCCCTGGGTGAGTTCTTCATATATTTTGGATATTGATCCCTTATCAGATATACGGTTTGTAAATATTTTTGCCCGTTCTGTAGATTATCTTTTCACTTTGTTGATGGTTTCTATTACTGCCCAGAAGCTTTGTGGTGATGCTTGTGTTTTAAAATCATTGCCAGGGGTGCCTGGGTGGCTCAGTCGGTTAAGCATCCAACTTCAGCTCAGCTTACAATCTCACAGTTTGTGGGTTCGAGCCCCACATCTGGCTCTGTGCTGACAGCTCAGAGCCTGGAGCCTGCTTCGGACTCTGTCTCCTCTGTCTCTGCCCCTCCTCAGCTCTCTTGCTCTCTGTGTGTCTCTCTCTCTAAAATAAACATTAAAAATTTTAAAAATAAATAAATAAAATCATTGCCAAGACCCATGTCAGGGAGGTTTTTTCTTGTATTTTCTTCTAGGAATTTTATGTTTCAGGCCTTACATTTAAGTCTTTAATCCATTTTGAGTTAATTTTTGCCAATGTGTAAGGTAAGAGTCTAGTTTCATTCTCTTTTGTGTGAATAGCCAATTTCCTCAGCACCATTTTTTACAGAAACTGTCTTTCCTCCATTAAGTATTCTTGGCTCCCTTGTCAAATATTAGTTATCATATATATATATATTTAGGTTTATTTCTGGGCTCTCAATTCTGTTCCATTGGTCTAGTGGTCTGTTTTTATGCCTGTACCACAGTTTGGGTTACTGTGACTTTATCATATTGCTTAAAATCAGAAAATGTGATGACTCCTGCTTTCTTCTTCTTTCGTAGGATTGCTTTGGTCTTCTGTGACTCCATGTGAACTTTACGATTGTTTTTTCTACCTCTGTAAAAAGTGCCATTGGAATATAGATCAGATTGCATTGAATCTATAGATGGCAGTATTGACAGTGAGGCAATATCAACGCTTCCAATCCACGAACAGGGAATATGTCTCCATTTATTCGTGTCTTCTTCTTTCTCTCATCTATGTTTTGTGGTTTTCAGAGTAGAGAAATTTCACCTCCTGGGGTACATTTACTCTAAGTATTTTATGATTATACTGTGTCAATGTCAGTGTCCTGGGTCTGACCATGTAGTGTCACTGTGTGTGCTGCTACCACTGGGCAGAAGCTGGTGGCCATGCACAGGGGGGCTTCTCTGTACTGCTTCTTACAACTTCTTGCGAGTCAATCCTTATTTCAAAATAAGTTAAAAAAAACTTCGGTCTGTCTTTTGTTCTTTCACTTTTTATATTTCACTTTATATAGATAGATAGATAGATACATAGATAGATAGATAGATATTCCGCTAAAGAATATTGTATTCTTTTACTGTTTATATCAGTTGTTGATTGCTGGTAGTGTCAGAGTTGGATGGGTGAAAAAAATAAACAGCCCATTTGCTCTTCAAGGAAAAGCAAATTAAAGAGTTGCTTATAAAATGATTCAAGATTTAATCTCCAGGTTTTCCAGACAGAATAGCAAAGGGTGGGCAGAGAAAAAAGTGCTGAGCGCTATGGAGACGTGTGCTGGTCATGGGGACGCAATCCAATCACTCTGCTTTTGCGAGCTCAGACATCATGGTGCTAACGTTCACGTGGCGCAAGCCAGGAGAGCAAAGCAAAGCTCTCAGGAAAGGGCTGTGCCTTTCTGTCCAGACTCACCGGTGGCTTTCTCGGAAGTGGCGACAGAGAAGGCCTCAGGGTGGGAAGATACAGCGCCTTCGAGTAGTCTCTCTACAACCAGACGCTACCTGCATCACAAAAGAAGAAAGCCTGGCATTACCAGTCTCCAAGAGCACAATAAATCCAAACGGTGAGATTCCTGATTGCAGAGGCGCAGTACCCTGAAAGTCATCGGCGGTCCCCTCTCTTCCTCCCCAACTTTGCCAAGATTCGGCCCAGAAGCCCAGAAGCCATTCTTGGGGAAATAACTGAGCCTTTTCTTGTGCACCAACTTACATAAAATAAGCCAGTGTCGCTCCTCATGGTACACTTCTTGGCGCTGCATGCACTCGTGCAACAAGGATTCATGGCACCGGGGATGGTCCTGGACAAACGACAAAGGTGCCTGCCTTGTGGAGCATAGCATCGAGCACAGAGAGGCACACAAAGATTATAAACACAATAAATAAGAAAACTTACGATTTCATATAAAGTAGTAAGAGAGGGACGAGACTTGGAAGGAGGTGAAGACGTGAGTCACCCGGCAGCTAGGGGACGAGCATGGCCGATGGAAGACCAGTGGGATGGCCCCCGATGGAAGCAGGCTCAAGGAAGAGTGAAGATGGTCCTATTCTTGAGCACGGGAGAGCGGAGGGTCTACTGCACAAGTTGAAAGATTGGTTTCAGAGAGCAACAGGGCAGTTCATCTCCGGCACCGCCTCTCAACCTCCAGTGGACATCAGGAAAATGCGAAGGGCTTGTTAAAACAGATTTCTGGGGCAAGACTTCCAAACGGTGTGAAGAAAGAGCTTGGCAAATCTCATCCCGCATGGCTGAAGAAGAAGAAGAAGAAGAAGAAGAAGAAGAAGAAGAAGAAAAAGACAACTAGACACAAAAATGTCAAAAATCACCATTTCAAGACTTTATAAATCCACCAAAAGCATACAACAAATTGAGGGAGGTTTATTCAGCAAAACCAGCGGACTCTGGGTAAAAGCAGGGACTCTGGTCCTGTCCCAGCCCTCAGCTCTGTCAGTGCAGGGCCTCTATCGGGGCATGAAAACTTTGCTACTGGGGGCTGATGACATGATTTGGAGCGGAGACTGCTCTGGACACTGCTGGAAACATGAGCACGCCCAGAGGCAAAGGAATGAGAAAACCAGCACCCCAGTTAGCCTGAGGCCCTGATAGGGGGGGGCGGGGGGCAGGTGAGCAGATGACCCAGAAGTCTAACCGGGAGACACACAGCACCAGCAGCCACAGCAGACCTTGGTGAGCTGCCACGTGCTTCTGCAGGCCTCCGAGGCCGCGCATGTGCACACGACTGCGTGCACACTCAGAGGAGAACCGAGAGGTCCCTCGCGTTCCCGGCATCTCCGGCGGAACTTGAGGCCGTGCGCGCATAGAAAAGGAGACACAGGAAGCCTGCGTAAAGAAAGCCCGAGTCAGGACAAATTTGTAAATGACTCGAACTCTGAATTGGGTTCTCCAGCCACAGACAGATCTACTGGCAAAGAGCCCTACTCACTCGGGGTGATGATAATCCCCGAGCAATCATCAGATGGGTCCTGAGGTACACCGGTGCGGGGTGGCTCCTGAGAAGTCAAGCAACAGTGGAGAGAAAGGCTGTGCGGTTCCTGTGTGCGTGTGGATATCAAATCAATGGACGAGAAGGGACTGTCAAGGCATAATGTTTACACTTACGTCAAGTGATTTACAGCCAGAAACGCGCAGGCAGTGCCGCGGGGGGAGAGTAGTTTAGTCAGTGTCCCTGCAACTGGATGACTGTATGGCCAGTTACACAGGGAGTCAACCAGCTTGCCCAGGAAACAGCTAGGCAGTAAGTAAGGTCCCCGTGAGGGGCAGGTGAGATTTCTCTCTGTTCATGAGTCACAGAGGTAAGGAAGATGTTTGAATATGCAGACTCTGGTTGCAGGATGCTGGAATCACAGACCGAAACTGGAAAAACTAAACTAAGACCCTCTAAATGTGGGGGGCGTCGTTGTGATTTGAAGATGTTGTTTGGTATAATGTGCACCAATGCACCGCTGCTAGCAAGGAAAGGAACAATGGAATTGATGCACTTTTGTGTTAAAGCAAACTTTAACAGTCAAGGGGCACCTGGGGGGCTCAGTAGGTTAAGTGTCTGACTTTGGCTCAGGTTACGATATCGAAGTTTGAGGGTTCAAACCCCGAGTCAGGCTCTGTGCTGACAGCTCAGAGCCTGGAGCCTGCTTCGGATTCTCTGTCTCCCTCTCTCTCTGTTCCTCCCCAACGTGCGCACTCTGTCACTCCCTCTCTCTCAAAGATAAACGTTAAAAAATTATTTAAAAAAAAAACACCCAGGTTTAGTTTCTAGTGCAGTGTCTCCCAGTAAACAAATGATTGGGGTCCTCAGTTCTTTATAAGATCACACAGGGACCTGCAACCAGAAAGTGTTTCAACTACGGGTTTAATTGATACATTTGGGTTCAAGTAGTCACTATAGGAGGAGGGATGGGCCTCTGTTTTCTGTCTCAGATGCAAGAAATGTTTTCAAGAGAGAGAAGGAAAGAAAGATTGCTTCTGCCGAGGCGACTCTGCCAGAATATTTAGGCTTCGTCAGAGATGTTGACTGAAGGACGATTCCGGAAGGGCCCGCAGCTCCCCCTGCCCCTCGGGTGGGCGGGTGGTGCATCTGGGAAGAACTGGGGAGAGGACAGGCTTCATAGTCTGTCACACCGAGGGACCAGGCAGGCTCATAGCCGGGCTCTGGAAGAGGGGGGAGGGTGTGCAAGGGGCTGCCACAGGAAACTGCTGGAAGCTCCTGATGGGGTCATCCAGGTCGGGACCCTTGGGGGACTTGCAGGCAGGCCGTGGTCTCCCTGCTCTGGGTGGACATTGTCCGCGCTTTGCATCTGTTTGAAGGACCTTGGGTGCCTTGTTGGTGTGTGTTCAAGTCTTTCTGTCAATCACAACAGCTTCTGATAACCACAGACACTGACGCGCTTTATCACAGCGCAGTGACCCACCCCCGACAGAACGTTTCAGGCGAAGTTAAAAACTGACACGGTTTTACAAGCGGGTCAGTGACCTCATCCTTCGGATGATCTCTTGAAATGTCCGAGTTCCTCCATCCGGAAAGTGACAAAACGCAGTTGGGATAAGGTAATTTTCAGGAATGCCTTATTTAAACAACGGAGGGCCGACAGGAAGCGTCACACAGCAACTAACAATAGATGGTATTTCTAAAGAAAAAGTGCAGCAGAGACGCTCGGGAGAGCGGTAAACATGTGCAGGAAGCCGGCCGCCCCTCCCCGCGGAGCCTCCTCAGCCCGTCAGGGGAGACGGAGATAAGATTTCACAAAGTCAGATAAGGGAAGACGTGGACGTCCAGAGTCATAAGCTCCAAATGACTCTGGATCCTGAGAAGTGAGCACTCGACGTGATTAACAGTTTTGAAATTTAAAAGGACCAAAAGGCAGCAGCAGTCGATTCTCACTGAGCACCCACCACCATTCATCCACAAAAGGAAAATGTACCAACCCCCCCCCCCCACCAAATACACACAAGGGAGAGCTCTGGGCCACCCGTCCTCCTCAAGGGACTGGTCTTCGGAAAGCAAGAGCAGGTCGGAAGTTCACTTCTGATGCCTCACGGATCTTGTACCACCTCTGGGCGATGTGCTTTATTGGGCATTATTTGGACTCAGAGGGAGGGAGGCTGGGAAGATGGGCAAATAGACCGTGTGCGAGATGGTGTGTCCTGAGGGGCAGAGGCTGGAAGGGGAGACCCACAGCCCCTCACCCCTGCTCTGCGCCCTGTGTTTAGCCTACGACTTGGTGCACAGTGGGTGCTTGATCCATATTTCACGCGTGACTGGGGACACTGTAACTAAGTTGGACATTACCCTAAAAAGAAAGAAACAGAACAGTTGTGAGGAGATGGAAGAGGAAATAGGGTACATTTAGCAATACTTTGCGATTTTTTTCTAGGATAAAACAGCCTGTAGTTGCTTTCTCAGCATCTAAATATTCTACTCAGTTGGAATATAGTCCCTGTGGCCACTCCCTCAGTCTTCCTTTGTGCCCTTGCAATTTTTTGCAAAGAAACTACACATTTCTCTTTCCTTTAAACTGTTCGCTTTAGGGGCACGTGGGAGGCCCAGTTGGTTAAGTGTCCGACTCTCGATTTTGGCTCCGGTCATGATCTCACGGTTCGTGGCATCAGGCCCCACGTTGGGCTCTGAGCTGACGGCGCATAGCCTGCTTGGGATTCTCTCTCCCTCTCTTTCTGCTCTGCCCATGCACTTTCGATCTCAAAATAAACTTTACACAGCATATAAGTTGTTCTTTTTAACTGTGTTTAAAAAGCAGCATGTCCTAGAAGTGGTACAAAAGGAACTTGGTGCCAGATAACGGTAAGTCAGCCAAAGTAGAGGAATATTGTGTTTCAGAGTGGAGGAGAAGTGGTCAAGTGAAGAAAACAATCCCCTCCTGATTGGGAAAAAAAGAATCAGAAGAGACACTCACGATGTGTCTTTCGGTTTCTACTTAATGAGCATCCTCCCTGCTCTAATTATTGTGGGGGTTAGATGAGATCAGTGGAAAGCGCAGAGCACGTGATCTGAACTCAAAAGCATGGACTCCTGTCATTTTTTCTCTGTTGGGAGATGGGGGGGGCCATCCTTGTGCACTTCTTAAAATTCCATTTTATAGTTTTTTTAGAGCCGTTGTAGGTTTAGGGAAATTTTTTACAGAGAGTTCAGAGAGCCCCCCATGATCCTCTGTCTCAGCCATGGCCCCTGCTGCTAACATCTGGGATTAGTGTGGTACATTCATTATTATTGATGAGCTAATATTGATACATTATTAACTAGAGTCTACAGTGTCTTAGGGCTAACACCGTGTTTTCAGTTCTATGGGTTTTGCCAAACGCGTAATACCAGGTGTCCTTCATGTGAGTACCCTACAGAGTAGATTCACTGCCCCAAAAATCCTGCGCTCTGTTGTTCATCCCTCCCCCCACCCAATCCCCGACAACCCCGGAGCTTTGTACAATCCCCACAGTTCTGTCTTTTCTGGAATGTCATAGCGTTGAAATCGTAAAGTACGGAGCCTTCTAAGACTGGCTTCTTTCACTCAGCAATATGCACTTCAGGTCCTTGTGTGTCTTTTCATGGTTCAACGGCTCCTTCTCCTTTTTTGCTGAATAACATGCCACATGCGTTCTGAATACCAATCATCAGCCGTAGCTTTAGGCTTTGGAGTTAGGGCAATGTTGTCATTTTAAGCACTATGGTTAGGGAAATCTTGACATTTCAGAGAAGCAGGGTAAATAGAGCAGCTAAAAACATAGCTTTGCTATGAAACCTATGTGAGGACAGTGATGTTCAGCGTTCAGCACTATGTATTGAGCATCAACTATAGCAGGGGACAAAGCAGCAAACGTATGGACACGGTGCCTGTTGTGTTGCCTCACTGAGCCTCCCTGACACACACAACGCGCACACACACACACACACACACACAATCTGTTTCATACCCATCCGACACTTTCTGTGCACCACGATCTGATTTAAGTGCCGTCCAAATGTCTGCTCATTGAAAACCTACGGTGACCATATGAGATGGTACCATTATTGTCCCGTCTTGCAGAATAAGAACCAGAGGCGCAGAGAAGGTAAGCAACGTGCCCCAGGTCCCACCATGGCGGAACAGGGGATTCAGACTCAGGCAGTGAGGCTTTAGGTCTGAATTCTTCGCAGTCACGTTGTGCTGCCTTTAGCGACAGTCCAAGGGGAGGGCAGAGGCCACGTGAGCATCACAACACGGCACATGGTGGCCGGCCCGTGTGGTTCCGAGAGAGCACCGGGTCCAGTCCTGGGTCCGACAGCAGGGGCGGGAAGGTGGCCAGGAAACGGTTGCTTGAGGAATCAGCACGTGAGAAGCTGTCTGAAATGTAAGAAAGCCATGACTTCCGCTTCTGAAGCATGACTGTGGCTGTCCCTGACTTCTCAGTGCCTCGGGTCCTGCCAGATGACCAGAGTGGCTCCCGTGGCTAGTTTTGGGAGGTCTGGGGGGAATGCACGCTGACGCTGAGAAGCCACTTCTTACCTGCGAAGAGGGCAGTGATGGCGTTCTTGCTTCCTGCCAGTTCTCACCTGGCCTTGGCCCGGGCCGTCGCCCTTCCACCCAGGCCTCCACGCGGCAGCTCTGATCTCTGATGCTGGGGGGCAGCCACATGACCCTCCTCTGGGAATTGAGGGCTTTTTCCTGACTCTTGAGGAAGAAGGAAGAGAGGGGAGGAAGAGAGAAGCTCAGAGACCAGCTCCAGGGCTGTGGACTGGCCTCAGACCGTGTTTAAGAGCACCAGTTAGCTTCTCTGACCAATAAACTGGCTCTGAAGTGGGCGTCCATGGAGAGATCCAAAATGGCGTTCAAGCAATGGCGTCCACAACACAAGCACACAGACTTCCAGGGCACCGTGAGGTGTGGAGCCCCCGTTTCCATGAGCTTGGAAAACAACAACAACCCATCTTTGCTCTATTCTAGATTGCGCACTAGGTTTCAGAAATCACACATCAAGGAAAATTTGCCTTCCTGCAATGCAGGAATGTAATTCACCATAAAAAACTGAACTGTTCCACTCGTGCATCAATTTCTTGTGTCCAGGAGCAATCTCGGCACCGTATGCCCTTGAGCGGGGTCATGGGGGAAGACACGTCCGTTTACCTGCCCACCACCCCCCCACGGCAGAAATCCTCAAAGGAGCCTGAGCGTCCCTGAACAGCCCCTCGAATCTGCATGTGAAAATGTACCCCTAACAGTAACTCTGCTCCCATCTACTCTGTGATCTTTGGTATCTTATTTGCATGAAATTAGCCTAGAGTTGTCAAAAGGGATAGAACATACCGGAACAGCACTCAGTAATGCCATTGATATTGTCAACTCCCTGTGTCCTTGTGCATTATGTTGTCTTGTGTAATCAGTTCAACTCTGGTAGGCTCTGGACCTAATGGCCGCACCACTCAGAGGTGAACACAGGGGTAGCTTCTGTCGACTCTGAAGTCAGGCCGTGGGTCCTAAACTTAAAACACACAACATTTCCATTAGAGAAACCAAATTTTGTAGGTATTGGGTTTTTTTAACTTTGTTTTTAATGTTTAGGTTCAAAAGAGAGACAGAGAGTGAGAAGAGGAGGGGCAGAAAGAAAGAAAGACGCAGAATCTGAAATAGGCTCCAGGCTCTGAGCTGTCAGCACAGAGCCCGACGTGGGGCTTGAACTCGTGAATCACTAGATCATGACCTGAGCTGAAGTCGGACGCTTAACCGACTGAGCCTCCCAGGCACCCGGGGAGGCATTGTTTTGACTCAAAGTGACTTGGACGCCCACGAGAGGGAGTCGCAGGAGAGGGTCATAAAGCCATGGTGTGTACGGTGTTGGGTCCTGGGCAACAGTCAATGGCATGGAGGGGGACATGGGTCTTCTCGCTGCCAGGACTAAGGTCCCCTTCACAGGCAGACTGTACACACACACCAAACAGTTCACAGTCTCTGGGGTGTGATTTCAGTGGCTACAGTCGGAAAGCCTGTGATCTACAGAAGTCTACAATTAGAGGTTCACTGGGGGACCTGGACTAGGGGAGAGAAAGGCCACCGCTCCAGAGGCTCCAGAGAGGTCACCACTGTGACAAGCAGGAAGTGCCATCAACTTGGAAATCTTCCTGGAGCCCACGCTGCTCAGCAGTGTCACCCAGGTATCTCTGCCATCCTAATGAGGGTCACATTCTCAGCACATGGCTGCCTCTCACTGGCCATGCCAACCCTACATGAAGTGATCATCGTTAAAGACCACCCTTGCAAAGTTGGGTCCCCTATGAAAGCCACATCAGTGCTCTTACTTCTTATTATCTTCAGAGACGGGGTCTCTGACGGAAGGAGTGCCAGACGGCCAATGGGTGGGCATGGACTTGGCCGTCATGGGAGGGTCTGTGCTGACCTGACTCTCCTGGTGGTGAGGGCAGCCTGTCCTGGACACGCAGGACCAGACGCCCATGCTGGGTGGCTGAGTTCATGCCCGCTCTTCTCCCAGTTCTGACGTTACTCTCTCCTCCCCTAGAGATGGGCTCAGTGCTTCAGAGGGATGCACAGGGAAGCACAACCATTTCACCGGGAACCGTAGAAACAGCAAAAGAGCAAAAGGATCATTCCAACAAGGGCTGAGGATGATTGTTTCACGAGGAGTGAAGCCAAGGGACTTAAGCAGCCACATTCCTCAGGATCGTGGAGATGTGTTCTGAGTAGATGGTGAAGACGCCATTGGGTCGCTGCGTGTGACCATCAAGGCCCGTCAGTGGGGAGGACTCTGATGACCCTGCAACTCCTCACAAGACAACCCTTGATGGGCGACCGTTGGCAGATGACAAGACCCTTGAGGTGATCGACGTCCCCTAACTGGAAACGCACAGGGGACAGGACATGCTGGACCACCTGCGTCCCAGGCTGTGGGTGTTAAAGGTCGGCTCATTCAGAGTGTCACAGCCTCAAATTGCTGTGACCCCGTGAAGGCAAAGGGGGTCATCCTGATGTCAGCAAGGCCACAAGGAAGCAAGGACGTTTACGCACCCGAGGTCAGACTGAGGGCGGGCATGGCTCTCCGGGGGCCCGTGTGGCAGAAGGCACAGGACACTTACCCCTGAGCCTTTCACACCCAAGGATTTATGGGACACGCGCACGGAATTATGTCCACTGCTGTGTGACTTATGAGACAAAAGTCTGAGACAAGGCAAATGCCCAGGAACACAGGCATGATAAAAATAGATTATGTACCTCTAAAAGCTCTGTGTCCTAAAACATCAGATTCTAGAACAGTGGATGACAGAAAAAACAGTCCCGTGTAGGGTTAAGTGAAAACTCACCAAACAGTACCAGTCTCATTCCATTTTTAAATTAAATAAAACGCCAAGTTAAAATGTAAAAGGTAAAATGCTTTAAAATATCGAGACATGGTCGGCAGAATTCTAAGCACGACCCCCAAGCCCCCACGAGGACGGCTCGGAATGGGTGAGGAGGGTGAGGTGCCATGTGATGGCCCTGTTATGCCAAGACTCGGGTGCCTGACAGGGAAAGGGCATCCCTGTGACCCCCTCCATCACACGGGACCCTGTAAAGAGTGTCTTTCAGCTGAGTGCGGAGAGGAAGTCAGAGGCACGTGAAGGCCCAGTGAGGGGGAAGCAGACAGTGAAAGAGAAGGACCAAAGAGAAGCCATCTCAGCAGAGGCAAGGAAAGGGGCCCTGGACCTGCAGACGCGAGCAACTGAATGTGGCCCAGGACCTGAACGTGTCTGCAAGTGGGTTCGTGCCCCAGAGAAGAGCCCAGCCTGAGGACAGCTGGGTGCTGGCCCGGGAGCCCCTGAGCTGAGCCCCCGTCTGCCGTGTGGACATCAGACCTACAGAGCTGCACGCTGGTACCCGCCGCCCAAAGCTGCGGCACGTGTGATGGGAAAGCACGTCTAAAATGTGCCGAAGAAAAGGCTGAACGAAGAAAAACCCAAGTAATCATGGCAGATGGGCTCAGCGACAGAATGCTCCTTTCTCTGTGCGCTTGCAGAGCCAGGATGAGCTCCCTTTGAATTCGGGGGAGAAAAGATACCTTTAAACAACAAAATGGAATGAAAGTGTAATCACATATTTGCAAAAAAAGGAGGTGACGTTATGTGTGTTCGTTCAGAAAGCCCAGATTTGAAAGGAGAAAACTTCCTTCTCTAATTAACAATTACACGCAGGGGGTTCTGATCCAAAAGGTGACTGTGATTCGGGAAGAGGGATGCCCTTTGCGTGTGAGGCCTCCTCATGTGTGATCTTTCCCATCGTCACAAACGGGGACACGGAGATTATTGGTGCAACCATAACGAAACGTATTTATCTGTTGACACAAATAATCCGATCAGTTGTTGGTGCACAAGAGTTATTTTCAAACACGAGGCGGGCTTATACTCGGGAGATCCCCACCAAGGTAACCGTAAAACAGTCCCCGGTCCCTGCAAGGGCACGGGGGCGCCACGGGGGGTTCCTTCAAGAGCTGCCCCGCGCGGCTCCCCGGATGCTGACCCGGCCCAGGCTCCACCGGGATGTGCTCCCGTGCACACGTGACGTCATGACAGCGACCACGGGCACACGCTGCGTCACCGCAGTGATCACAGCCACCGCTTGCTCACGTCATCGTCCTGGTCGTTCAGCCTCCGCTCCTCACTTGTTTCCCTACCAGCACAACCGCAATCGGGCAGCCCCGACCACACAGCCTGGACCCGGATACGGGGGTGGAGCCCCACTGGGTCCACAGGTGCCCGTCACCCCACGCCAGAAGCACGTGGCTTGCACACTCCCGCTCGTCTCTCAGCCAGGGTCCAACTGGGCTTCACCGAGTATTCCTCTGCCCAGGGGTGGGTGCCAAACATTCTGGGGGGGGGCACTGGACAGGACGGTGGCTTTCTCCAGATGTACGGGGTACTGGGCCATTTCCTAGACACTATGGTGGACACGGGAAATAGCGACCACGGCATCTGTTCTCAAGGGACCCGTGGTTTTGCCTTATAGACAGCACATCACCCATAAAACATGTTGTGTAAGAGCACAAGCTGGCACGTGAAAGGCGAGGGGGGGGAAGGTGGGAGGAAGGGGTGAGGGGTGTGGGCAGCCAGAGGTCAGCGCGGGTAGGAACCCCGGGGTCCAGAGGCAGGGGGGTGACGTGTCATCATTTAAAGGTGGGACTAAGCACCACAAGGCACAGAGACTGTGGTCATCAAGGGGAAGAAGGGACATGTTAGAAACTACGGGGAAACGCAAACGCGAATATAAGTGAGAAAACATCACAGAGACGGAGCAGACGGAGAAAGTGTGAAGTAAACCAATTTCTCCACTTCTGCTGGGAACTGACACAGGCCGCCCAGATCAGATAAATAAAACAAAGTCAATTAAATATATTCATTCACTCAACAAGGTTTTTGGGGGGAAGCAGGCACCGCGTGTGGTCTGGGGCAGACAGCCGAGAAGCGGGCGAAGGCCAGGACCTCGCACAGTCCGTGATCCTGTGGGGGCAGCAGACGGCGTGTAAGTGAGGCCACGGTGACTTGGCGTCACTGTGAGCAAGTGGACAATGAAGGGACAGACAAGTGAGGACCAATGGGGAGCGGGGGTCACCTGGGATTCTGGCATCAAGGAAGACCTCTCTGAGGAGGTGACGTTTGCCCTAGACTGGAAGGGGGAGATGAGGCGGCCTCGTGTGGACGTGGGGGAGAACGTTCCAGAACAGGTGCAAAGGCACTGGTAAGGAAGGACTCGCAAGCCTGACCGAAAGAACCAAGGTCACTGTGGCAGGCATAGGAGGAGAAGAAGGGACAGGATAGAGTCCGTAGGAAGATGGGCGGGGGTGAAGATGACTGTGGTCGGTCGGGCAAACAGAGACGCTCTTGGGAGATGGACACTGTCCGGCCTTGTGCAGGAGTGCGCAGATAAAGGGGCGCTGCCCGGGGCTGGGGTCTGGGTCCGGCCGCCACGGCAGAGGCCTGCCTTGTCGGCAGCGGGGAGGAGATGGAGTCTCATTCTGAGAATAATCAGATCAGCGAAAGGTCTCACACAGGATGGCGACGGCCCCTCTCCATGCTGAGACTAGACGGACTTTGGAGGGTGAGTGCGTACCGGGGGTGGGGTGAGGGAGGGGTAGAAAGGCTGGGACATGCAGCTGTCAGAGAGGGAGAGAAAAGGATTCAAGTCTATTTTGGAGAAGGAATGTTGGATTCAAGTTTCTGATCACGGACCAGGGAGGAACTAAGGATGACATCACAAGGCCTGGCTTTGACAAAGAGGTAGAGCGTGCTCTTTCCCAGAGTGTGAAAGAACGTGGAAGGAGGGTGACTGGGAGGCAGGGACCCCAGTTTGGTCCTGGCGCATCAAGCTGAAGTTACTCATGCAGACTCCCAGTAGTTGGAATCAAGGAGGCAGTCGGCTGGCCAGTTCCCAAGCCCCCCGGGGAGAAAGCTCAAATGGACCATGTACATTCCAAGATATCACAGCGGCCACTTGAAGAGTATAATATGATAACGTAAAGATTAGGAGGTAGGAGAAGTGTTTGTTTCCTTGTCGGGAATCGATATGTTAAAGTTGGTGAGTGTAAAAAAGGGGGGGCAGATTCTGTAACTTATTAAAAGTTGTAAGGCTAATCCCAGAAGAACTGAAATTGACTGTAAATCTTCCAAATTATCAAAAGGAAAATAGTGACACACTCAAACAGAGAAGCCGTATAGCAAGACATAAGCGGAGCACAAAAACCATAGAGGACGCGAAGAGTAATGAGGCGCAGAGTTAAAGGCAAATGTATCTGTAATATCGAGTCACGGACAAACTGCTTTACTACAAGGAAAAATGATTTTCAGATCGAATCAAAACCCTCCTGGAAGCTGGGTACAAAAACAAATGACAAAGAGGGACATCTGGGGGGCTCAGTCGGTTGAGCGTCCAACTTCGGCGCAGGTCATGATCTCACAGTTCATGGGTTCGAGCCCCGTGTCAGGCTCTGCGCTGACAGCTCTGAGCCTGGAGCCTGCTTCAGACTCTGTGTCTCCCTCTCAAAAATAATTAAACATTAAAAAAATTTATTTTAATGATAAAGAGAAATCAACCCAGAACACATGAAATTACAAACGACAGGCAAAGATGTATTTGGCAAACCCGACTGGAAGAAAGCGAGGTCCCACTGGTAATAACAGAGAAGATTTAACTTGAGACAAGGCTCACTCTACCACACACACGAGCCCTCATCGATGTTTACACCCCAAGTAATCTAGGATCAAAATTCACTAAGCAAAAAAGGAGGAAAGCAAGGGGAGAAGCGGGAACACAACAGCGGTAGGAGACAACCCAGCCATCAGCTACTGAGAAGTGTTTTCAAGTAGAGAAAAAGTGATGACAGCAAATGATTTGCAACGTGCAGTGCGTACCAGAATGATATGTGATGCTCCTAAGAATGCCATTCAGAAGATTCTAGTCCTGTAAGTCAGCAGCGCGGCTCAGGAATCTGAAGCTAACACGCTCTCCAGATCATTCTGATGCACAGACCACACTGTAAAAGAAAACGATGTAGAAAATCTGAATGGCACACTGAGAAAGGTAAATCTAATGGACTGGTATTGAACATTGGGCTGGGGGGTCGGGGGAGGGGGAGAATACGGTTTATCTTCAACTGCTCATGAAATATTTACAGATTACATACAAAGCCCTAAGTAAAACTTTTTTAAAAATCCTGTGAAGCACAAATAATTCAGATAACAGTTTCAAACCAAAGTGCATTGAGGAGAAAGACAAGAAAATTAACAACCAGAAAAACTCAAACATCGGAAATATTTTACTTTCTATCATACAAGATAACAAATTCCATCTCCAAGACGCACTCAAAATCAAAATTGCACAATACCTAAACAGTAATTTTTTTAAGTTTATGTATTTATCTTGAGAGAGAGAGAGGAAAGACAGAGAGAGAGAGAGGGAGAGAAAGAGAATCCCAAGCAGACTCCACACGGTCAGCACAGAGCCCCATGGGGGGCTCGATCTATGAACCAAGAGATCATGACCTGAGCCGAAATCAAGAGTCAAGACACTAACCTAATGAGCCACCCAAGCGCCCCAGTAATGATATGTTTTAATGTATGCAACAAAACTCATGGCACTTCACTAAGTAGCACTCAGTGGAAAATTCTATGCCCCAAATACTTTAATTACTAAACCCCAAAGAATAAAAATAAATGAAAAGGAGGAAATTGCATCTCATATCTTACCCCGATTTCATTTTACCTCCCTCAGTACCAGTGAAATTGGGCCTGGCCTGCTCACACACTCGTTCACGATTTCCTTGTCTTTAGTTTTGTTCTGTTCTGTGTTTGAACTATTCATATTTAGGCTGTTGGTCTCCTAGGCGCCTACAAGTTATTTACAGTTTTCACTACCTCAAGGTCATGAACACATTTTCTTACACGATGAAACACACTGTCTTAAGATACTTTAAAACTCAAAAAAAAAGTGTAGAGAAGAATGTAACAGATATGCATGTATAATAAGTGACCAGTTCTAACACACTTTAGTATTATGCCATTTTTTTGTTTAAATTTTCTTAGATGTTAAAGCATTCCACGTGGGAATTGCAGTGGGTCATGTGGTGGGTCATGTGGAGGGTCTCATGGAGGGTCATGTGGTGGGTCACGTGGAAGGTCACGTGGAGGGTCACGTGGTCCACCTCTCCCTGTATTCTCTCCATAAGAGAGACCCAAACACAGGAAAGTGCAGTCTCTACTCTGAGCATCCCGGAGCCCCTGACTGTGATTCTCTCTCTCTCTCTCTCTCCAAACAAATAAGTAAATATTAAAAAAAAAAAAAAGAAGAAGAAACGTCTCCAACGGGGCATCAACAAGGGCACGGGTTGGGACGAGCCCTGGGCATTGTGTGTAAGTGAGGAGTCACTACACCCTATTCCTGAAACCATCATCACACTACACGTTAACTAACTTGGATGTAAATTTTAAAAAGTTAATAAAATTTAAAATAACTAAAAATTTAAGGAAAGAAAAGAAATACCGCTGCTGGGAAGTGAAGACGGTACCTGGACGGAGGACTCTGCACTTTGCAGTCCTGGGGGAGTCGCGGTGGAGGCCACGGCCATGGTGGGCGAGAACGCCCAGCAGCCCCGGCCTCCTGGCGGAGCCTCCTCGCAGTGAGGAAGTCATCTCACCAAAAACGGGGAGAAAGGAGCACGAATCTGGTCAAACCTTGTGCTCCAACTGCCAATTATAGGGAGCACAGGGAACAGAGGAAGAACCAGTGAAATCCTGTCTGTGAGGAAACCTGTAAGACACATTATCCACTTTTTTCGCAAAAACGTATGGGGTGGGGTGACTGGATGACTGTGACATGAACGGTCCTTATCTGGGCCCCGATTCGGACACACTGTTACAAGGTGATGCTAAGATAATGGGATACGTGAACACAGCCTGGATGTAGAGAGCAGGTGCGGTAACGGAAGCTTCTAGACATAATGCTGATATGTTCGTGGATGAAATTTTATTACATCCAGGGGAGTGCATGGGCCAGGGATACTTTTTAAATTTTTTTTAACGTTCAATTATTTTTGAGAAAGAGACACAGAGCGTGAGCAGGGGAGGGGCAGAGAGAGAAGGAGACGGAATCCGAAGCAGGCTCCGGGCTCCAGAACCATCAGCACAGAGCCCGATGCAGGGCTCAAACTCGTGAACCGTGAGACCATGACCTGAGCCAGAGTCAGATGCTTAACTGACCGAGCCCCCCGGGAGCCCCAGCAGGAGTACTGATAATGGTCAAAGCCAGGGTCTTTGTGACGGTGACGTCCGTCTGACATCAGCGGCTCCCTGGGCCTCTGCCCCGAGCCTCGTGCTGTGGACGGGCCGGCTGGAGGAGAGGGTTCCAGAAGGCAGGATGCACCTTGAAGAGGGGGCACGTGAAGGGTCGTTAGGCTTTGCTCTCTACTTTAACAAGTGCTCTCGAACTTCCATCACGGAAGAGTGGTAAGATAATAGGAAATGTACACTCCATGTCCACTCTTTGCGGGAGGCTTGGAGGCCAACTCCCAAGTCGGACACACTGGACACACGAAGGTCAGGAGCCTCTCTTGGGACCTCAGAGATTTGAGGTCGCAGGGTGCCCTCCCCATCTGGGAAGAGGCAGATCTGAAGCGTCCCAGCCCGGACCTGCCTCCCTGGTGACAAAAGCCAGACAGCAGGTGTGATGGGCACCCAGGGGTGAGCGCGGCGGGGTGAGAAGTGTGGGGGCAGCTGTCAGGGCTCCAGGGCTCCCCCTACAGGAAGCCCCGCGGGTCCTCGTCCTTCTCATGGGAGGCGGGGTCCCCGCACCGAGGGCAGGGAAGAAGGAGCAGCCCCTGGGAAGACGCCCCAGCCTGTGGGGTGGGGGGAGACTTGGCCGGATTCCCCTCCTTCCCCCCTGCCCCTCCCTGCAGCCCCCTGCGGCTTCACGGGACAGGCAGGGGTGCGGCAGCCGGGGAAGGACGAGCAGGAGGACAAGAAAGCTGGTCCGAGGGGGAGACGCTGCTGAGGGTCACAGCCCAGAGGCACAGGCCAGCCTAGGCCGAGGTTCGAACCTGCGATTTAGAGTCGCACACACACGCCATGCACATCCCACACTTGTACACGTGCACTCACACGCGCACACCTATACACACGTACTGAAGACATGTACACTCACATCCCTAAACACGTACACATACTACCAGACACACCACACACACGTGCACACCTGTACACATACACACACCACCACACGCGTATACATACCCACACCACACGTACCACAGACACACACACACACACACACGCACACACCCCACCACCACCACCACCACCACACACCAGCAGGTACGATCCTAGTGGCCCTGGTGGCAAGTGCACAGATGTGGGTTCTCTCTGACAGAGAACCCTCGGGGGGGCCCACAGCAAGGACTGCGGGTGAAAACAAGGACGCCGGCGGAACCCTAAGTTTCTGGCACCAACGGCCGCAGCAAACATTCAACGCTGTTCAACTTCTGCCCGGATTAACAGAACTGCTCAGGCTCGAGCCCGCGTCCCTCCGTTCCTGTGCACAGGGCCGCGGGCTAGGCTGCTCCCACCACACCGGAGGGCAAGCCAGGTGGAATTAAAAACACAGTTGAGGAGACAAAGCAAGCATTGGCACCAGACCCAGATACGACCTGGAAGTTCAAATGATCACATGGGGATTTAAAAGAACACGATTCATATGTTAAGGGCTCTGGTGGAAAAAGAAACATCACGTGAGAGCAGGTGGATAAAGGGGAGAGATGAAATTGTAAGAAAGTATCAAAATGAAGTGCTATAAATTAAAAAAAAAAAAACGTGGCAGAAAGGCGGAGTACCTCTGAAGGGCTTACTTAGTATGGGGGACGGGGACAGACTCATGCCCAGTGAAGACAGGTTAATCGAAACTTCCCAAACTGAAAAGCAAAAGGAAGAAAGATTAAAAAAAAGTAACACCCAAGAACTTCAGGATAATATTGAAGAGTATAATAAATGTGTGTTAGGAATACAAAAAAAAAGAAAGGAAGAAAAAGAAAGCACAGTGCAGAAGAAGTGTTTGAAGTAGTAATTGCCAAGAACTTTCCAAAATTAATGACAGACCCCTTAGTTTTAAATGTATATTGTTAACCGTAGAGCCACCACAGAAAAAAATTAAGAGCTATAATTGATATGTTAAGAGAGGAGAGAAAATGGGATTATACAAAATGCTCAATTAAAACCAGAGAAGAGGGGCACCTGGGTGGCTCAGTCGGTTAAGCATCGACTTCAGTGCAGGTCATGATCTGGGGTTCACGGGTTCGAGCCCTCTGTCCAGGGAGCTCGAGCCCTGACTCAGGCTCCACTCTCTCTCTCCCTTTCTCTCTGCACCTTGCGCACTTGCATGCTCTCTCTCTCAAAAATAAATAAGTAAATGAGCCAATAAAGAAATAAGAATTTAAAAATAACAGAGAAGAAAGAAGGGGACGTGTAACCACAGAACCAGCAAACGCAACGCAGCCAAGGGGTGGATGTTAGTCCAAGTGCGCCGCTAACCACCTTAGATGTGAACGGTCTGAGTGCACTCGTTAGAAGACAGAAAATGTTCGAGATGATTGAAAAAACAACTCTGTGCTGCTGTAAAGTTTATTGATTTATTGAGAGAGAGAAAGAGCGAGAGCAGGGGAGGGGCAGAGAGAGGGAGACAGAGAACCAAGCAGGCTCCGTGCTGACACCACAGAGCCCAATGCTGAGCTCACTCCCACGAACCATGAGATCCCAACCTGAGCTGAATCCAAGAGTCGGACACTTAACTGACTGAGTCCCCCAGACTCCGCCCCCTTGAGCTGGTGACATAGGGACGTGAGAAGTAAAGAACGGGGAAAGTGACACCACACTGCCACTCGTCGAAGGGAATTTCAGGCAAATCCGACAGAATTGCCAGGGTGGGAGACGGGCATGATGTCGTCATAAAGGGGTCAATTCTCCAAAACCACATAACAGCCCTAAACGGGCATGACCCTGACATCGGACCATCAGAACACGGGAGGCAGAACGAAAGAAGGAATGTTCTAGCATGAGCTGCAGACATCAACACTCCTCTTCAACACTTGGTAGACTGAGAGGACGTCAGTAGGGACATGGATGACTTGAGTGGCGCTGTTACTGATCCCGATCCAACTTACCCTTACAGAGACTGCCCTCGCCAGCAGGGCAAACATGGACACCCACCAGACAGCACCGTCCGGGCCCTCTCAGACCTCGCTGGAACGAAACCAGCAAATGACAACAAAAGGAAGTCTGGACAGTCCTCCAATACTTGGAAGTTCAGTGACCCACTTCTATGGAATGCGTTTGCCAAAGGAGAAGCCTCAGGAGACACGTTGTGGTGTCCCGCAGGACCTGAGACGTGCCTGCAAGTCTGCGTCTTCATTTTGCCTCGGCGAGGCTTTCGCCCGTGGGAAGGCGACATTTCGTGATTTTCTGACATCCAGCGTGTCAAGTGTTTGTAGCTTAAGCACTATTCTCTTGTAAGTAGTTTTTTTTTCTTCTGATAGTTTTAGACATTTGTCTTTACATCCCTGGAGCTCTACATCGCACTTGGTATCGAGGTGGCATTTATTTCATTTACCCTGCTCCGTGCTCGGTGCACCTTCTGGTTTCTAGGAAAGTCTTAGACTTTCATTCTTCAAATATTAATTCTTCCCTGTTTGGACTCCTCCTTCTGGAGCTCCTTCTTAGAGACGTAGGCTGGACTGTTTAATGGTACATCAGTGTTCCTTAATTTTCTTTGTGTGTATTTAAAATACTTGTCTCCCTCCCTCTCCCTAATTCTTTCTCCCCCTTCCCATCCCCAAAGGAAAAAAAAAAGAGATAAAAACCGAGAGGAAAACAAACCATAAAAGACCTTAAATACTGAGAACAAAATAAGGGTTGCTGGTGGGGTGCTGGGTGGGGTTAGGGCTAAACGGGCAGGGGGCAGGAAGGAGGACCCTTGCTGGGCTGAGCACTGGCTGTTATATGTAAGTGATGAATCCGTGAGTTCTAGCCTGAAATGAATACTACACGGTATGTTAACTAACTCGAATTTAAATAAACACATTATTTTAAAAAATAAAATAGAATACTTGTCTCTCCATTAGGTAGACAGAATGAACTCTTTCCTGTTATCTCTACTTTACCACTTTCCCATGTGTTCAGCATAGGATGTTTCCTATTCAGTATCTTCCTGTATTTCAAAATTACAGATCTGGTTTTTAGGGCAGTGAAAGTGTTCTGTAAGGGATTGTGATGGTCTAGATAGATGACCTTATACATTTGTCAAAACCCATAACATGGACAACACATAGAGTGAAACTAATACAAACTAGAGATTTCAGCTAACACGTATCAGTGTTAGCTCAGTTGTAGCGAATGTGGGGCACTAATGCAAGACGTTAATAATCGAAGAATCTGTGGGGGTAGATAGAAGGTAACAATGTGTCAGATCTTTGGGTACTTTCTGCCCTTTTTTCTGTAAACCTCAATCTGCTCCAAAAAATAAAATCTAGGGGCACTTGGCTGGCTCAGTTGGTTGAGCATCCAACTTCGGCTCAGGTCATGATCTCACAGTTTGTGGGTTTGAGCCCCGCATCGGGAGCTCGGAGCCTGAAGCCTGCTTCAGATTCTGTGTCTCCCTCTCTCTCTGTACCCCTCCCCTGCTTGCATTCTGTCTCTCTCTCAAAAATAAACATTTAAAAAATAAAAAACAAAATCTCTTATTTTTTAAGAAGACTATATATCTTATTTCCCAGATTTCTAATTAATTTAAAAACTCAACACTTACTGTCTCATTCCTGATGTTTTCTGATGTCTTGTTTCTTTTCAATAGATACTATTCTTTCATTTATGTCTTTGAGGATTCTGACATAATTTTAAAAATTATTTTAAAGGTTCTACTAAAAAAAGGAATTTCATAGGGATTAAATTACTTTCAAAATTTTTATTTGGTCCATCATTCGACTTCCTAATGTGCTTTAGAATTTTGGCTTGGAAGTTCGTTTTGATTCTGTATTTTCTCAAAATCTCCCCCGTGCTCCCTCAGTCTTGCAGGGCCTTACGTCGAGAGGCAGACGTGATGGTGATCATTCTAAGCCCCGCCCGACAGTGACGGCGGGGACATTCAGGCCCTTCTCCAGGCCTGTACGCAGCTCGTGTCTGGAACTAGTCAAGAGGCGTATTTGGTTTGCTTCGCCCATCTCCTTTCACGAGTGAGGGCGGCCCTGCAACCCGCTTCTGAGCCTGACACGGAGAGCCTGCTCACACATCAGGGGCAAGATGGGGCCGTCCTGGGCGAGCCGGGACGTCAAGCCTCCTTACCACTCACAACCCCGATTCTCTTCCACTCGTTTCTGGTAAATATGTCCATTTTATCTGGTGAGTAGCCAACTACAATTTATTCCTGAGCCCATTCTTTTTTCCCTCAATTTGGCATGCAGTTGGTGGTTATATGTAAAGTCTCTTACTACCACGGTTCTGATTCAGGATCTCGTGCTTTCTTCGGTAGACGGATGTGTCCCTCCCTCTGTCAACATCAATAGCTCCCTGTGTGTGTCTCAGTTAGGACCACGTTTGACTGCATGTTACGAAAAGCTGGTCACAGTTTCACTGGAGTTCGATGTTCTCATGTAATGAAAGCGCCGGAGCAGGATGATGGCCAGGTTAGGCACGGAAAATCCAAGATGGCATCCGTGACCCGGAATCGTTCTTGCTGCCAATGCTGCCACTTGTCACCTGGCATTTGGGTCCTCGTGGCTGCCAGGTGGCTGGGGAGCCTCATATCATAGAATAAAGGTGGAGGGGACGAGGCAAAGGGAAAAACTGATCGGTATCTAACCCCAATGTGTCCCTCTTTGTCAGGAAAACTATACTCCCCAAAGCCTCACGTGGCAAACTTCACTTAAATCTGACTGACCAAAACCATGTCACAGGGCTGCCTCAAGAGCAAAGGAGACTGGGAAGTTGAAAATTTTACCTCTCCAAATAAATTTAGGATGGTCTTCATAAATAAGAAGAGAGAATGGATATCAGACAGACCACCAGCAGTGTGTGGGACAGCAAATTTGTAATACTCTTATCTCTGTATAGAATCCCCATCTCTCTTCCTAATGATATTTTGGGTATTTGTGCACATTTCTGGTTCCACGTGCATTTTAAAATCAGAAAGTCAATTTCCATGAAAACTTTGGTTGGATTGTGATTGTTATTCATCACACTTGGAATTGAACTTTGGGAATGAAACTTCTCACTTATTAAATTGTCTTCTAGCTCGCCCAGTAATATTGCACAGATGTCTCTGTGTAGATCTTACGCTTACTATGTTAGGTTAATTCTTGTAGGTATTAAAATTTTTCTGCTACTGTTGATCTTTTTTCTTTTATGGCTCTGTCCTGGAGTATTGCCATCTAGGCGATAATGTTATTGATTGTTTGTATTTATCTCGTGTCTGACAATTTGCTTGAAGTAACTTATTGAAACAGATAGTTTACCTTTCGGCGATCTTTTTCTTAGATAGAAATCACGTCATCTGAAAAATCATATTACTGTGTCTTCCTTGCTGACGCTCGTAGCTCTTCTTGTTGGCTATTGCATTGGCTCAAATCTCCAGCATAATGTGGAAGAGAGGTAGGGACAAGCCAGGTCTGTGTCTACCTTCATCAGGGCACTGCCGATGTTTGCTGCCAGCCTTTCGCGCCCATTGCTGACCGAAGCTGGCTCCTGCTACAGCCGGTTTTTCCAAAGCACACCTATTCTCTTGTCATTGGTGTCAAATTGAAGACAATACAGATTTTGGCTCTGAAGAGCATCTGCACTGAAAACATTGACTGGCATTTTGCTAGTTTTGAAAACATTCCTCATTCCTTGTGTTAATTCCTTAGTTTAATATTCTAAGGGTTTCCCAAACAGCATTGACATAAAATTTTATTTCCAATGTTCTTTTCCTGTTTTGATATCAGATTTATATTGCCATAATTAACTCCATTATTTACTTTTTTATTTTTGTTAAAGAGTGAATTGTAAAGACGCCTGGGTGGCTCACTCAATGAGCGTCTGACTTCGGCTCAAGTCATGATCTCATGGTTCGTGGGTTCAAGCCCTGTGTCAGGCTCTGTGCTGACAGCTCAGAGCCTGGAACTTGCTTAGGATTCTGTGTCTCCCTCTCTCTCTGCCCCTTCCCCCCTCACACTCTGTGTGTGTCTCTCTCTCAAAAATAAACATTAAAAAAAAGTGAACAGTCTCCCACCCCCAAATTTATATGTTGACGGCCACCCCCCATGTGATGGTATGTGGAGATAGGGCCTCCGAGGAGGTTTTTGGGCTTACATGAGGTCTAGGGGGTCTTTCCAGTGGGATAGGACGTGTCCTTTTAAGAAGAGGAAGAGGCACTAGAAAACCTCCTCTCCCAGTGTTTTGCATTCACCCAGAGAGAAGAAGCCAAGTGTAGATAAGAAAAAAAGAGGCAAGCCAGGTGACACTGAATTTTTTTTGGAGACTTAACCTTGGACTTCTCACCTCTAGAATGATGACAAAATTAACTTCTTGTTTTTAAGTCAATGAGCCTGTGTTATTTTGTGATGGCAGCTCAAGAAAATGAGCACAATCTTTTCTTTTTTTGTATTGGAAATAGAAGATAAAATTTTTCTGTTCTTTGGAGGTTTAGTAGAACTCATCTATAAAACCATTTGAATATCTATTCTAGAAGATACTTGACTACCATTTAAAATGTCCTTTTGATTCATGATCTATTTAGTTAAACTAAGCCTTTTTGAGCTAACTTTGGCAAACTTGAGCATGTTAGAAAATTATAAATATTCTTTAAGTTTTTAAATTTTTAAAAATGTTTTATTTATTTTTGAGAGAGAGAGAAAGAGAGAGACAGCATGAGCAGGGGAGGGTCAGAGAGAGAGAGACACACACAGAATCTGAAGACAGGCTTCAGGCTCCGAGCTGTCAGCACAGAGCCTGACGTGGGGCTCGAGCCCACAAACCATGAGATCATGACCTGAGCCGAAGCCAGACGCTCAACCGACTGAGCCATCTAGGCACCCCGTCTTTAAGTTTTTAAATGTATTGGTACAAAGCTGTACATTTTGTTATCCTGTTCATTTTATTTTAAAGAGAATCTTTTTTAAAATTATTTATTAATTTTTAAGAGACAGAGAAAGAGAGAGAGAGCAGGGGAGGAAGGGACAGAGAGAGGGAGAGAGAGAGAATCCTAGGCAGGGTCCACACTGCCAGTGCAGAGTCTGATGTGGGTCTTGAACTCAAAAACCATGAGATCATGATGACCTGAGCCAAAATCAAGAGTCAGACACTTAACTAACTGAGCCACCTAGGCACCACTGTCCTGTAATTTTAAATCTCCTCTGATCTATAATTTATAATTACACCCTTTTTCTATCCTGTTGTTTTTTTGTTGTGCCTTCCCCCCCCCCCCGCCCCCCCAGATCAGACTTGTCCAAGATATGTCTGTTTCCTTGCTTTTTTCAAACAATTACTGTACTGGGTTGAATGGTGACTCCAAAAAGATATGTTTAAATCTTAATCCCCAGAACCTGGGAATGTCACTTTATTTGGAAAAAGAGTCTTTGCAGGTGTCATTAAGCATGCTAGATGAGAAGGTCCTCCTGGACCATCTGTGTGGACCCGACGCCCAATCAGAAGTGCCATAAGAGAAAGGCAGGGGGTGGTTCAAGACGGGAGGCGGGAGACTCAGACACAGAAGAGAAGGCAAAGTAAAGAGGGAGGAGGTGGACATTGAAGGGATGTGGCCACATGCCAGGGACGCGGAGGACCACCGATAGCCACCAAGAGCTGGAAGAGGCAGGAAGGACCTTCCGTGGGGCCTCCTGAGGGAGCACAGGCCTGCCCGCACCTTGATCTCAGACTTCTGGCCGCCTCCACTGCAGGAGGATAAATTCTTGTTGTCTAAGTCACCGTGTCCGTGGTGATTTGTAGTGGGAACCCCCGGGAACTGACACGGTCATCTCGTGATTTTTAATCATCGACTCAAGTTTTCCTCAGGTTTTGTTACTTTCTGTACTTTGTTTTGTAATGTTTTGGATTTTTACCCGTATTTCATTTTTAGTTTAAAAAGCTTATAATGTCAAACCTCACCTCATTTTCCTGAGGGCTTGACATTGTGTTTCTGTATGTCAGCTGGGAAAATGTGAAATCGTGGTACCGACACAGGAATTGAGTTCCTTTACTGCCCCAAGTACAGTGTAGGTTAACAAGCTCTCCTCCGCAAGCATCGCCGAGTAACTCTCCCACAAATCAATGACCAGGAGGAGGTTGTCACCCAAGATGCAGGAGAAGCCACAGCAGAGCCTCGGTGACAGGCTTGGAGGGCGCAGATGAGAAGGTCCCAGGCAGGAAGCGATGGAATCCGTTTACTCATTGCTCTTACGCAGTGAAACGTCTCATTTCCATTCTGAATCTTTCTATATTGCCCATATGCTTAGGATGGATGAGGTATTTTTGCAGTTTTCAGGATATAAGTAAAATAGTACTTTGGGATTTATGGCGCTTTTCGGAGGGCGCCCAATGTACTCACGCCATATGCCACGCATAATGAGCCAGATGCTCATTTCTCTTCGCTTCTCTATTTCATAACTACAGAGTGGAGCGGCGTCTGCTGGGCTCCTGCACAGGCACAATGAGGAAGCACGGAGTCATTCCTCCAGGGAAAACCCTCGAACAATAAGGAGCAGGATCTGGTGGAGGGACCGTCCAGCCTCCTGTCCCTCGGGCGGACACGTCAGGCTTCGTGAGGTGTGCGTTAAGAACCAAGCTTCCTGGGGCGCCTGGGGGGCTCAGTCAGCGAAGCGTTCGACCTTGGCTCGGGTCATGATCTCACAGTTGGTGAGTTCGAGCCCCACACCGGGCTCTGTGCTGACGGAGCTCTGTCTCCTGTTCTCTACCCCTCCCCAACTCGTGCTCCCCCCCTCTCTCAAAAATAAACAAACATTAAAAAAAAAAAAAAGAACCAAGGCTCCTTGCTTAAAGTGGCAACCCCAAAAAGCACCTTGTGCTGACTTTACCTTCCTTCCTGTATCACTCACCCTGGCCCCTCACTCCTGCCGCACGATTACTTCTCAAACCATCTTTGTGTAAGCGCATGCCTCAGACTCCACTCAGGGGTGCCCCTGGCTCAGACATCCTCCTTCTAAAATGTTCAGTGAACAAAGGGACATATCAAATCCCAGTCTCTCTACCTTCCCATCACCTTACCGTTTCCCACCCACACAGAAACCTACCTAAGAATGCTGGTAATAACCCAAGGCAGGAAACACGCCCCGTGACCGTCAGCAGGTGCCTGGCCCCACACGTGAGGCAGATGGACACTACTGTTGTTTGGATAGATCTCAAAATAACGATTCTGATGAAAGAAGCCAGGAAGAAAGTTGTGTGGTTTTCTTTAGATAAATTTTAGGAAATAAGAACGGATTTGCAGCAACAGAGAAGTGGCTGATATTTCCCGCTGGATGGGGGGTGAGGCAGAGAGGGGCTCAGAGAACTCTTGGGGCTGGTGTCCATGGTTAGGAACTTGAAAGCAGTGACGTCTCACAGATGCGTCTACTGTCAAAATGTCTCAAACGGCACCATTTAAATGAGTGACGTTTGTTATGTGTGAAGTAGCCCATGTTACCTCAAAAAATCTGTTAGGGGTATGGTATCTGGGTGGCCAGTCAGCTAAGTGCCCAACTCTGGCTCAGGTCATGATCTCATGGTTCATGGGTTCGAGCCCCACATCAGGCTCTGTGCTGACAGCTAGGAGCCTGGAGCCTGCTTCAGATTCTGCGTCTCCCTCCCTCCTGCCCCTCCCCCTCTCACACTCTGTCTCTCACTCTCTCTCTTCCAAAAATAAATAAACATTAAAAAAATGTTTTTAGAAAGACTGTGGTTCTACTCAGGATTTCCTCAGAGACAAAATCCCATTTTTTGGTAAACAAACCAAGCAACCAAATGGTTTTGGGATTAAAATCCTTCCCAAAAGATGATTTGCTTGGAATAGAAATATTTTCTCTACTCCAAATGTCTTGTTTGTATTTAGGGAACAAAAATGCTGAGTTATTTTAGCTGTTGTATTCTTTAATTGATTCCTCAAATCTCATTCACTTGAAAACTCTATTCCACACCAAAAGTGGATGTTGAATTCCATATAATAAATGAAATAAGAAATGAGACATTACCAGCCAAAAGTAAAAATCCCAGGTTAATATAGACTGTCTTCATGTTGTGACTACTTGTAGTGTTTTAATTCTTTTGTTTCTCTTGGTTAGATAAATATCTACCAATACAAAGTGCTCTTTATTCCGATGTTTGAATTTCAGAGACATTTTTAAATTAATATGTATGATAAATAATTGCTTTAGTGTCACTTCAGAAATATTTCAGCTTCAAAATACAGTTTCAGATGGTCAAAATGATTTATTAGTGTGGCCGTTTGAGGAAAGTGCCAAGTTTCAAGGATTTAACAATTTTTGAAAGACCTAGGGAAAAATCAAGTTTGTGTCTTTCCAAAATAGCTTTGACATCTTGAAGTTTCATTCTGTAATTATTTTTTTTGTTGATGATTCATTACATACAACAAAAAAAGGTGGAGGGGTTCCACTATAAAACCTGACAAATGTTTGTATTCTGCTTCTGTTTATGGTGCTGTTGTGGGGAGAATTGTGTTCCTCCCCAAATTCGTACGTCAGTGTCCTAACGCCCCAGTGCCTCAGAATGTGGCCATGTTTGGAGATGGGGTCTTTACAGAGGTAATGAAGTTATAATGAGGTCGTTAAGGTGGGCCCTAGTCCAGCATGACTGTTGCCCTTATAAGAAGAAGAAATGTGGACGTGAACATGAACAGGGGGAGGAGACGGTGGAGACCCAGGGGGAGGATGGCCTTCTGCGAGCCAAGGAGGGGGGCCCGGAACACACCCTCCCTCAAAGCCTCGGAAGAATTCGAACCTTCCATCGCCTTCGTCTGAGATATCTCGCCTCCAGAAGATAGGTTCTGTTGTATCAGCCCCCCAGTGTGTAAGGCTTTAAGACAGCCCCAATAAACCAATATAGGTATCAATTCCAGCTCTTGTTCTGAAAGCTGGTAACTATCTCTTCATGTCGTCAAGGTAGTGAAGAGTCTAGGATTCTAATCCTACTTGCAAGCTAATAAGTTAGCCTGTTGGCATTTTTTGGATGCTAACAGAAGACAGGAGATCCCTGGATCAGAGACAATGGACTGCATTGTAGATGCAAAAGCAGCAGGTGTGCATGGGTTTCTTACACCCCCCCACCCCCAAACCCGAAGGGCCAACACAGAGACTCCGTAATGGATGCCTGTATATGCTGTGAGTTGTGTTACAAAACAGGAAAACACAGAGCTTAGGAGAGCTGTCACTGTCACAGAAGTGGGAAGAGACCGACTCTTTATCTGGGAGGAGATGCTGCCTCATCTCTCAGGGTTACTCGCTATAAGCGGCCTAGATAAACAGGGGCCAAGGTCTTGTGTTCTTGATGAAACCAATAAGAACACGCAAAGATTTTCATGACCGGCTGTGCTTGGCTCTCCCAACAGAGCTGTTACGTGCCGGGCACAACGCTAGCGGCTCGAGTGGTGTAGACCAACAAGCCAGAAAGTAGTTCCAACATGGGGTGTTAAGTGCTATGATAGGTATCAAAGCACATGGGTGGGATTCTGAAAAAAAGGGGAAAGATCACCTGGTTTTGTATAAGGAAATCAGAGTATGCTTCCTGGGTGATTTGGGAGCTTAACTGACGCTTACGTGATCGATAGGAATTCTCAGTGTGAAGAGGTGAAGGTGCAGAGGGATGAGCAGTTCTAGGCGCATAAAACGTTCAAAGCCAAGGTCAGAAGGTTAGAGCAGGGCCAGTGTGACTGGAATCGTGAAACACTCGACACCTCTGGAACTGAAAGGAAGAAGGCAAGGTGCAAGAGGACAAAATTAGAGACAGGAAGTAAAGCCAAGTCATTGTGAGCTTTGAAACGACGCTAAAAGACTTTGAATTCTTTGAATACAATGGAGAGCTAGGGAAAATGGTTTTAGTGTGGGAAGTGTTGGCATGAGTTTTTGATTTCAAACAGACCACTTGGCTGCTGTGTGGAGAAGACATTTCATCAGAGTAAGGCTGAGGCCGTTAGATGCCATCACAGTGGCACAGGAACAAGGTGGGTGGTAAGGATGGATTCAAGGATCTTCGGTACTGACAGAACTGAGGACGTCCAGAGACAGTTCCAACGTAGTACTTGGAGACTTCCATGCTTCACTTTCGGAAGTGGATAGAATATTAGACAAAAGATGAATAAGGATACGGAAGCTTGAACAATACTGCAAACAAGTTCCATAAACTTGCAGGTACACAGGACTTTCCACCTAACAATGAAAGGATACATGTTCTTCTCGAGTACGCACGGAATGTTCTCTAGGATAGACTATATGACACTAACAAGTGTCAATACATTTTAAAATATTGAAACCATGTATCTTCAACAACAATGAAATGAAACTAGAAATCAATAAGAAAAAAACTGGAAAATTCACAAATATGTGGAAATTAAACAAATCATTCTGATGCAACCAATGGGTCAAAGAAATCCCAAAAGAAATTAGATAATTAGAGGCAAGTGAAATGAAAACAAAATATACCCAAACTTAATGGATGCACCAAACACAGGGTTCAGAGGGAAATTTATAGCTGCTAAAAAAATGAAAAAATAAGAAAGATCTAGGGTGCCTGGCTTGCACAGTTGGGAGAACATAGAACTCTTGATCTTGCGGTTATGAGTTTGAACCTCATGTTCAGGGTGAAGATTACTTTGAAAATGAAATCTTAAAAAAAAATGAAAGAAAGAAAAATCTCAGAACAATAACTTAATTTATAACCTGAGTACATGGGGAATGGGGTGGAAACAGTGAATTAAACCTAAAAATAATAAGAGGAAGGATATAATAACATTAATAGCAAAGATAAATAAAATAGAAAATACAAAAAAAATAGAGGAAATCAATGAATGCAAAGCCAAAATTTGGTTGTTTGAAAAGACCAACAAAATTGACAAACTTTGGCTAGACTGGCAAAGGAAAAAAGGGAGAGGATGCAAATAACTAAAATCAGAAAAGAAAATGGGAATATTATTACTGACTATAGAAAAATAAAAAAGGATCATAAAAGAATTCTATGAGCAATTGTATAACAACAAATCAGATAATATAGATAAAATGGACAAATACCCAGAAACAAATTACCTAAACCGACTTAAAAGAAAATAGAATATCTCAACAGAACTACAATTAAGGGGAGATTGAATCAGTAATCAAAAACCTTCGAACAAAGAAAAGTCCCGGACAAGATGGTGTCACTGGTGAATTCCACTCATATTTAAAGAACAATTTATCCAATTCTTCTCAAACTTTTCAAATAAAAATGAGGGAACATTTCTTAACTCATTGTATGAGACCAGCATTATCCTGATTCCAAAGCTAGATAAAGACATCAAAAGGAAAGAAAATTTCAGACCAATATCTTTTATGAGTAGAAATACAAAAGCCTCAACAAAACAGCACATTGAAAGGATTATATTCCATGACCAGTGGGATTATACCAGGAATGCAAAGGCGATGCAACATAAGAAAATCAATAAACGTAATATATCACATTAATGCATGAAAGAAAAATCCATATGATCATCTCAACTGATGCAGAAAAGTCATTTGACAATACCCCACATACTTTCATGATTAAAAAATAACTCAGAAAACTAGGAATATAAGGGAATTTCTTTTATAGGATATGATAATAAAGGGCATTTATATAAAAAAAAAAAACCACACAGCTAACATCATAAAAGAAGACTTAAAACTGCCCCCTAAGATCAGAATTGAGATGGCCACTTTCACCACTGTTACTCAACGCTGTACTACCCAGAGCGATTAGACAACACAAAGAAATAAAAGCCATCCAAATTAGAAAAATCTATTTGCGTATGATATTATTCTACATATAGAAAACCCCAAAGAATCCACACATCAAAAAAAAAAAAAAAAAGGGCTACTGGAGGTAATAAACGAATTCAACAAAGTTCCAGGGAGCAAGATCAACATACAAAGATCTGTTGTATTTTATACACCCACAATAAATAATCAGAAAAGGAAATTGAAAAGAAACTAAGGAACAATAGCATCTCCAAAAATAAGTACCTGAAAATAAATATAACCCTAAGGCGTAGAACATTTGAACACTGAAAATTACAAAACGTTGCTGAAAGAAATTAAGGCGTATGTAAATGGAAAGGCATCTCATGATCATGGATACAAAGACTTAATAGTACAAAGACACTAACCAAACAGATCTACAGATTCACTGCTTGTTAGCAAAATTCCAATGGCTTTTTTTTTTTTGCAGAAATAAAAAATCCAATCTTCAAATTTATATGGAATTACAAGGGACCTCAAGTAGCCAAAGCATCTTGAAAACAGAAGACCGAAGTTAGAGAATTCACATTTCCTGACTTTAAAATTTAATACAAAAGCTATAGTAATCAAAACAATGTGATTCTCATGAGAATAGACATAAGACCAGGAGGATAGAACTGACAGTTCAGAAATAAGCTCATACATCCCTGGCCAATTGGGTTTTGTAAGGGAGCCAAGTACATTTAATGGGGGAAAGAATAGCTTTTCAACAGATGGTACAAAAGAATGAAGTTAGACCATCTACTTCACACCATATACAAAATTAAACAAAACTTAACTAAAAATGGATCAATATTCTAAATGTAAGAGTTAAAATCCTAAAACTCTTAGAAAAAACAGAGGGGTAAATCTTTAAGATCTTGGATTTGGCAATGAATTCCTAGACATAACACCAAAAGCAAAAGTAACAAACAACAATGAAAAAATAGACACCTTGCCCTTCATCACATTTTAAAATTTCTGTGCATCAAAGGACATCATCAATAGAATGAAAAAGCAACCCACATAATGAAGAAAATTACTTGAAAACTATATATCTGACATGGGTCTAGTATTCACAAAATATAAAGAATTCTGGGGCCCCTGGGTGGCTCAGTCGGTTAAGCGGCCGGCTTCGGCTCAGGTCATGATCTCATGGTTCGTGGGTTCAAGCCCCGCGTTGGGCTCTGTGCTGACAGCTCAGAGCCTGGAGCCTGCTTCCGGTTCTGTGTCTCCCTCTCTCTCTGACCCTCCCCTGCTCGCACTATCTCTGTCTCTCAAAAATAAATAAAAATCATTAAAAAAATTCTTTAATTAAAAAAATATAAAGAATTCTTACAACTCAACAACAAAAAGAAAAACAACTCAATTTTAAACATGGCTAGAGGACTTGAATAAAATATTTCTTCAAAGAAGATATACACATGGATATACACATAAAGAGGTGCTCAATATCACTAATCATTGGGGAAATGCTAATCAAAACCACAATGAGATATCACTTTACCCTCATAGGATGGCTATAATTAAAAAATGGAAAATGACTAGTGTCAGCAAGCATGTGGGGTATGGGAACCTCGGCACATTGCGGTGGGAACATGAAATGGCGCAGCTTAATGGAAAATGATTTGCTGGGTTTCTCATATTTTAGCTATCTTTAATAGTTAAACATTGAATTACCATATGACCCAGCAATTGTACTCTTAGCCGTAGACCGTAAGGAATTGAAAGCTGGGACCCCAACAAATATTTGTACGCCAGTGTTCACAATAACCAAAAGGTGGGACAACTCAAGTGTCCGACAACGGATGAATGGATAAGCAAAATGGTATCTCTACACGCAGTGGAGTACTCCTCAGCCATAAATGAATGACGTTCTGAGACACACTCTCCCAGGGACGGTCTACACTGAGTGAGACACAGAACTTAGCCAGACACAGAAAGACAAATATTGTATGATTCTACTTATAGGAAATCCTGGGATAGGAAAATTCATAGAGACGGAAAGTAGAGTAGAGGTTATCAGGAGCTAAGGGGAGGGGAAATAGAGCGTTGTCTCGGATGATTACAGAGATCCTGTTTGGGATGATGACTGGGGTGATGGTTGGACAACAATATGAATGTAATTAATGCCACTGAATGGTATATGTAAAATGGTTAAAATGGCAAGTTTTATTATGTTATGTATTTTACCCCAATTTACATTCATAATATAATATACCAAAAAAAAACACCGACTTGTACACTTTATTTTTTCTTTTAAGTTTACTTATTTATTTGAGAGAGACAGAGACAGAGTGAGCTGGGGAGGGGCAGAGAGAGAAGGAGAGAAAATCCCAAGTAGGCTCAGCACTGTCAGCACAGAGCCCTACGTGAGGCTTGAACTCACAAACAGTGATGACCTGAGCTGAAACTAAGAGTTGGTCGCTTAGCAGACTGATCCACCCAGGTGCCTTGAATTATACACTTTAAATGGGGAGATTTTATGGTGTGTGGATTGTATTTCAATAAAGCTGTTAAAAAGAGAGAGATTTAGGAGGTAGAATTAAGGAGGAAGTTGACTCTGGACATTCCATGGGTAGAATGGGTAACTGAGCATCTATGGGTGATGTAGTGAATATTTGTCATTCTTTATGGCCACACGGCGGGGAACCTCTTCCTCTACTGGGCAACAGTGTCTGCCTCCTCTCACAGATGTTGACAAATCACCTATTCATTTTCCAGCCTCCTGTAGCAGGGCTCAGGCACATGAACTAGACTCTGCCAATCAAAACCACCTCTTTACGGCTCCTCATCCTCAACTTTTAATCAGAAGACCATGATAAGAAGCCGTGATGATTCCTTAGGGACAATGTCTGTGAAGGTGGCTGCCTCCCGTCTGTGGGACATTTGATTCTGGTTGCAGCACTGAAAGAACCAGCCGTGTCCAACAGTGTAGACAGCGGTGCCTTCTGGAGACCATTCTTGCAGTCTGATTTGGGCTCCAATCTGGTTTGCCAACCCTCCCAAAGAGTCTGTGGATCGCCTGGTAAAGTTAAAATAAATAACCCTTCTCTTTACCTTCCCCGGAATTGGACTCAGTTGCTGGCAAGCAAGTACCCTGAATGGCGTAAACCGGTCCCGGATCCTCAGGAAGTTGAGTGAAATATGGGATAGAATTTTCTGGACAACATGTCCTTGAAGGAAGTAAAATCCCAGCTGGTATTAGGGATAGGAATCCTGATGGCCCGTGGTCTGTGTAGGTGAAGTGTGACCTAGATTATCAGCTGTGGACACCTGGAATAAATACCCACTAAAGGCTGGCAGAGGGGTCCAACTGCCCACTGGCAGGGATGGGGGTAATAGGCTTGAAGACATGGGGAAGTCCTAGCCCTCACCCTCGCCCCACCAGGGCAGACCTGGCTACTGATGCCGCTGAGTCTCAGTGACTAAAACCGGTCTGGTGCCAGGCAGGGTGGTCATCCAGGCCCCTTCGCACAGGTAGACTGGGCGGTGCCTTGAAGGGGCCATGGAGAGCTGGCAGCCAGGTGCCCTTCCAATCCCCTCTGAGGGGCTGTGTATGTAACATAGAGGCTGAACTCCACCGTGGCTAGTCTCTCACAACTGGGGCTTTAGATGCAAACTGAGAGAGAAAAATCTGGTGGCGCAAGAGGGGTGAGGCACGTCTTCCTGCTGAGTTAGCGACGGCTGCAGGCAAGGGGTCACAGAGACGGTAGGTTTTTCTGCAGCATTTACAAGGGCCTGACACTTGTGTTATTCCATCAGTCAACTGTGTCATTGTCTTTCGTTCAATCCTCACAGCTCTGTGTTCTGATCCGACTCCGTCCCCATGAGGAAGAGGCTCCCATCAGTTGGCATGGCAACTGTGTCTTTAACCTGGAAGTGGAGAAGCCCATCTGGCCATTTGAAGCTTCTTGTGACCTTCAGGGAGCAGGTAATACGGGGCGGGGGGGCATCAGAGGCAGGGCCCGAGCCGATGATCACGCAGAAAGGACAGCGGCATGCTCATGTGGGAATAAGGTGGAGAGCGTGCTGGACCCGAGGGATCCCCCGGGGATGCCCGGACCCTCCTGACTTCTCTTTCCCGATGAGAAGTTATACTGCAAGTCTGTAAAGACAGGAGCACTGAGGGCTCGGGTCTGTTTGCACTGTGCCGCAGCAGGAAGGAGTGACTGAGGGCTGTCAGGAGACAAAGCAGACGAGAACGTAAGGGACCACTTGCTGCATTTGCTCAGGAGAGCGACAGGACGGTCACAAAACAAGAGTCACAAAGCTTCCCTGTATTTTAGTCCTCACTGCCTCAGGAATAAGGAAAGTTATTTGAAATACTCGCTCCTTTTTTCTTCTACACCATTAAGAAGAACTTCTTTTCTTTCCATTTTATTGAACTATAGTTGCTACTGAGTCCTTAGGTTACAAAATATGGAGATGTGATCATTTGAGATATAAGGGAGAAATGGTCGTGATATGGAGTTTCTGCATCTGAAGCTGCATGAGGAGGCAGATAAGATTCTGGACAGATAGGAAGTGGGCTTTGTTTTAGGAGGGGGAGTTGCAATATGTCAGACAGGAACCTTTTTAAGAAGGTGTAAGTGTGTGGAGGGCAGATGGTGAGCAGTCAGCGGGGTGGACAGGAGACACTGTCCACCATGCGTTTCTGGCCACTTGGATCAGAACCTTATTCCTAGACTTAAGGAATCTACCATCTGGTGATGGAGAATCACTGCTCCCATTCCCGAAGCAAAGAATGCTGGGTACTGGGGGCACAGGGGGGCTCAGTCGGTTAAGCAGCCAACTCTTGATTTCGGCTCAGGTCGTGATCTCACAGTTCTTGTGATCAAGCCCCCGTCAGGCTCTGAACGGACAGCGTGGAGCCTGCTTGGGATTCTCTCTCTCTCTCTCTCTCTCTCTCTCTCTCTCTCTCTCTCTCTCTCTCTCCCTCTCTCTCTGGCCGTCCAGCTCTCCTCTAAACAAACCAACAAACAAACAAGCAGCTAACATCTATAAAAAATGCTGGATTCTTACTTCCCAACTTTCACTTTCACTTCCTTGTAGTGAAGCCACTTGCATGTGACCTACACTCTGTTAGTCAATGTAGTGGGTGCGCCTGGGCGGCTCAGTCGGCTAAACATCCAACTTCGGTCAGGTCATGATCGCATGGTCCATGAGTTCGAGCCCTGCATTGGGCTCTGTGCTGACAGCTCAGAGCCTGGAGCCTGCTTCAGATTCTGTGTCTCCCTCTCTCTCTCTAACCCTCCCCTCCTTGTGCTCTGTCTCTCTCTTTCTTTCAAAAATAATAAACATTAAAAATAATTTTTTAATGCAGTGGTTTCCCTACCTCCATCCTCCATTCTTGGTTGTAAACCAGCCATAAAAATAGGCAGGCACCACAGAGACTGCATTCTGGTGATGGTGGGAGCGGCGGCATCAGTTGTGATTTAGCGGAAGTCTCTGAGGTCTGGGACCAGAACTGTTAGTGCTGGGAGCAGCAGCGTCTGTGCCCAGAGTTGGGCCAGTTCCACCCACGGACCAGGCGTTGGTTTGGGCTCCGCTAAGATGAAAGACTGTTCAGCAGTCTTGCTATGGAACCTGTGAGCTACTGAACATCCTTTCAGTAAAATCCTTCCCATGTAGCTCAACCGGAGTTGGCTTTCCCAGCTTGCAGCGAGGAAGTCTCACTGACATCATGGGGGAGGAGAGGGAAGACTCAGGGATGACAGACACCCAGTGGCGTGTGCACTGGGTAGATAGTGGTCTCGCTGTCTGAGATGGGTACCCAGAAATCGCTGATGGTTTAAGCTGGAGCAATGACGAGATTGATTTAGACAAGTTGAGTAGGGATTGCCTTGGAGACATCCAAATGGAAAGGTCCAGAAGGCACTTGGATATGCCAGTCTCCTCCACAGGAGAGAGATTTGAACTGGACGCAGACATATATTTACCAGCACGGAAAGGACAAGTGGGGCCTGGAGGCAAGCTGCTCCCGGGGGGATAAGTATGTGAAATGAGAAGAGCCTAGGAATCCCGTGATTAGCAGCACGGAGCCTGCAAGAGAGCTGCAAAGGCTGATGGGAACGAAGGTGGTCTGAAGGCACAGGAGCCACGACTCACCTGTGCTGAGCATCCCTGACTGAACGTCCAAGCTGGGTAACAACCGGGTGTGAGCCAGGACGTGCACTGCCGACCCTGCAAGAACACGCTCAGGGAAAAGGGTCTGGGTGGAAGGCCACCTGCAGAGGAACGGAAGGTGAGGGGTCCTGCCCATGGCCCTGCGGAACGGGGGGGGGGCACCCCCCTGCAGCGATGGAAGGCAGCGGCCTGGAGCTACCCCTCAGTTACTCTGTTCCTTCTGCTGAAGTGACTGGGGAGTGAACAATCCCCTGCTCCCCCCCCCCAGATCACAGACACCTGCCTTCAGAAGCTCCGGTGGGAAGGGTATAGGAGAGATTCAGGGGAGGAGATGAAGAGAGCATGGCATTGAGGGAGGATTTGTTCAAAATATGGGAGAAAAATCAGGTGACCAAGTCATTCTGGTTTGTGAAGCCCCCTGTAACCCAGGGGGCTGGTCCCTGTAAGTTCAGAGGCTAAGGATACCTGGTTAATCACGGATGCTGGAGAGAGGGGTGCCCAGCCGCAGAGTGAGGTCCGGGGGGCAGGGAGGAGCGCGGCTTCGTAAAAGGCCAAGTTCCAGGCCCGGACAGGACAGGGCACCTGTCCCGTGGTGAGGGAGATGCAGAAAAGAGGTGTGTGCACTTGGGTCACCTTGCAGCAAGGAAAGCGATGGGAAATGGACTTGAGGTCACTTCGCAGGTCTGAGTGGGGAGGAGATGAGACAGGGCGTCTGAGGGCAGCAGGAAAGGCTGCGGTCACCTTCGGAGCGGAGAGGACTCAGAGCTCTCTGGGGACCCACCCGTGGCCGGACTCGGTGACGGCCATTCTCCTTGGGCGTCTCCTCTCTCCCACACACTCCCGGGGAAGGACACGAAGGTCAAAGGGGCCGGGAGAGGAGCCGCCACTGGAGGTGGAGAGACGTCAGCAAACCGAACGTTGGCGGGGGCTGGCCCTGCGCGGCGGAGGCGGCCACCCCCCGGGGCCCGCGGACCACAGAGCAGCAGAAAGGGGCCCAGGTTCCAGGTGCAGGAGCCAGAAGGCTCGGGATCAGTTCTACCAAGATGTGGGCGGCTGAGGAGCTACGGACGGTGTGGGCACAAGGTCGCCATTATTCCTCCGTGCTCTGCCCGTGTGGCCACGACCCCACGATTCCCACCCCATTTCCAGACTGCCTGAAGGATTCTTCTCCAGGGAGAATGAAAGAAAACGTTCGTAGCTCCGTATCTGTTGGACCTGGTGTGGCTTCCCTGTGTAAGCTCCATGGAGTGTGGGAGGGACATTTCCACAGAGGAAACCCGGGGCACGACTACCCCAAGAAATAGGAATAGCCGTCGATGTGGGTGGACACACACCCGTCTCTTATTTGGGACGATACTGAAGCTGGACCTAATACAAGAGAAAGAAGGCCATACAGAACATTGGGTAGAATGTTCCAGGCAGAGGAAACAGCCTAGGCAAAGGCCCTGAGGTGGGAAAGAGAGTAAGTAACATAGTAAAACAAAACAAAACAAATAACAAAAAACTGAAGATGCTCTCTCTTGGCTCCTCGGCCATCCACTCACCACCCAACAGCTAGAAGGCTCTCTGTAGCCTGTTAATCAGATAAAGCTCTTCAAATACTTTATTGATCAGATAATTGAGCAAAAATTACCACAATACTGTCTTATTCAAGGTAATAGCACTTGTATTGGACTTATATATGAAGCAACGGAGGCTCAGAGACATCAAGTGATTTGCCCAACGCCACACAGCATGCTTTGGACGCATGCTCTCATTCACATACTCTGTTGCCTCTCTTCACATACAGGATTCGGCAATTCTGACAAATTTAAAAGAAATGATTTTTTTTTATAACCGAAGCATATTGGGTACTGAATCATCTGTAAGAAAGAACCAAATGATAGATTTACAAAAGAGGCTGGGTTGAAAAATGAAGGTTCAAGTACAAAACGTCAAAGGAAATTTTGAAGCAATGTAACATCTATGGTTGTATTCAGGAAATTACTGCAACAGGCCAATTACGACAGCTCGCACCGGCAAGCAGCGAGCCGAGATAAGATAGGGTACTAAGTTTAAGCTAAAAAAAAAAGGAAAGAAAGAAAGAAAAGAAAGAAAGAAAGAAAGAAAGAAAAGAAAGAAAGAAAGAAAGAAAGAAAGAAAGAAAGAAAGAAAGAAAGAAAGAAAGAAAGAAAGAAAGAAAATACTAGTACTAGTACTAATATGCAGACTGGGCAGGCGAGAGGCAGGTACGCACTGGCAGCAGTAACCCCTGGAGTTAATCAGGAGAAGGTTTGGCACACAGCCCACCTCCAGGTGGCCTGGAAGGTGGTGGTCTCCCACCAGCCGCCTTCTCTGGGAAGCTCACCGCCAGAAGCCAGCAGTGGAAGGTGGATGCAACTTTAAAATGCCAGTGCATTCTTTGCTTCTGGTTTTAGAATTCAGAATTTGTGGCCTCAGGAAATAATGCAATTCCTTCTCCGTGGACTTGGGACCAATGAGGTGTGAGTCCTAATTTCCGTATCTATCAAGTGAGCTCAAAGCACCTTTTGACTTTCAAGGGGGTGTCTGTCACCTGGACGCCATGCTTAGAGGTTAATGTTTGAACTGGGGGTTTAGCTCCTCAGGGATCTTCAAGTCTTCTCCTGATGTTAAATCTTGAAGATGGTACACCAGTAAAAGGTGAAAGTTCTGCCCACAGGAAGCTCCGCTCCGTAGCCCAGAGGTGACCCCCACCCCCGAGCAGTTGGGGCTGCCCGTCTGGGGTCTGCTGCCTACACGACCCACAATTCTGTCTTTAGAAACAAGGGAGATTGTGTTCCCTACACAGATCTTCTTCCGACTTAACATATCATTGCCATCTTTCAGCGTCCATAGAAATAGGGCCGCTCCTTTTTTTTTTAATTTTTTAAGTTTATTCATGTTGAGAAAGAGACAGTGTGAGTGGGGGAGGGACGGGGAGAGAGGGGGACAGAGAACCCCAAGCAGGCTCTGCACTGTCAGTGCCCAGGAGGTGCTGATGCAGGGCTCGAACCCCCAGAACCATGAGATCATGGCCTGAGCCGAAACCAAGAGCCGGTGCTTCGCCGACTGAGCCACCCAGGTGCCCCTAGGCCTGCTTCTTTAAAACTGCTGCTTAGCTGAATGTTCATCACCTGATGACTGGATCAAGAAGACGTGGTATATATACACAATGGAGTATTACATGGCAATGAGGAAGAATGAAATCTGGCCATTTGTAGCAACGTGGATGGACCCCGAGGGAGTCATGCTAAGTGAAATAAGTCAGGCAGAGAAGGACAGATACCATATGTTTGCACTCATAGGTCTAACAGGAGAAACCTAACAGGGGACCATGGGAAAAGGAAAGGGGGGGGAAGAGTTGGGGAGAGGGAGGGAGGCAAGTCATGAGAGACCTTTGAACCCTGAGAACAAACTGACGGCTGAGGAGGGAGGGGGAAAGGGGAAGTCGGGGTGATGGGCATGGAGGGGCACTTGTGGGGAAGAACACTGGGTGTTATATGGAAACCAACTTGGCAATAAACTATTAATTTTAAAAACCCTGCTGCTTAGCAATCCGATGCATGGATGTCTCGTCATTGACTTCCGTAGCGGCCCCTGGATGGACATCGGGAGCTGTGTCCAGGTCTCCTCCTGCAGAGAGCTCTGTTGGCGTGCTTGCGGGGTGCGCCTGTGCTCGCTGGCGTGAGTGTTTCTGGGGGACAGATTCTGAGAAGTGTTCTGTTCTGGGAGACAGATTCTAGGAAGTATTGCAGGTTGAAGAGGCGGGGACTGGTGACATCTGACTGCACGGCCGGATTCACTCTGAGAGTTTGTATCCATTTGCGCTCCATTTCCACACCCCTCCTGCCGACAGAGATGTTACCCCTCTCCAAGCGCGGCCGGTTGGATGAGTGAAAAATTCTCATTGCAATTTCATGTATTTATTATTAATGAAGTTACTCGTGCTTCCATATGACTCAAAGTGGTCTGTACTTGAGGTTTTAAAAAACTAGTTATTCCTGTCTGCTGCCTAGTTCACTATTGGCGGTTGATCTTTTTCTGTGGATTTGTAAGAACTCTAACCTATTAAAAATCTTAACCCTTTGTCTAGAATAAAAATTATAGATATTTCCCCCCTTTTTGTCTTTTAAGTTGGTTTAGGGTATCTGTTACCAAACCGAAGCTGCTTGGTTTTTACTCAAATACATTTAGCTTCTCTTTTATGGTCTCTGGGTTTCATGTTACACCTGGCCCCAAGATGATAGATCTGTTCTCCCATATGTTTTTAGTAATTGTATGTGTAATTTCAACATTTAAATCTTTTAAAAATTTATTTGTTTATTTTGAGAGAGAGAGAGCGCGAGCAAAGGTGCATGAGCGGGAGAGGGCCAGAGAGAGAGGGAGAGAGAGAGAGAACCCCAAGCAGGCTCCATGCTGTCAGCACAGAGCCCAACATGGGGCTCAATCCCATGAACCGTGAGATCATGACCTGAGTAGAAATCCAGAGGCGGATGTTTAACCGACTGAGCCACCCAGGTGTCCCTCAACATTCAATCTTTCATCACATGGTAACGTTTTTATGTTTGAAGCGTGGTGAGGACCTGACCAATGACCCCGATAGGATGTTCTTTTCTGTTATGAGCAGACGCTTTGGGCCAGTTCTCTCAACCTTCATTTTATCTGGCTTCTACTTGGGGACGTTGGAGAGCTAGCGGAAACATTTCCTAGACTCCCCTGGAGCTGAGGTGCTGGAAGCAAATCATCTAGCATCAGTTACACGCACCTGTGAGAGGCTCTGGCAGGCAGGGGCGGGCCGTCTCCCACACCTCACGAACCTTGCCGCCGGCCAGCGGCCTCCAGAAACATCAAGTTTCCCGGCCCGGCACTCAGTGTCCATCTGCCTGCTTCCTGGAGGTCGAGAAGCAGTGGTGACAGGGACAGCTTCTCAAAGGGACTTCCTGTGCCCAGGCCACAGCTTTGGACCCCACGGTCCAATTTTTTGAATGTGAGAGGCTGTTGCTTCTTCCTTCCGGCTTGGTTTCTTGTTTCTGGCATAGCTTCAGCGACAGTGTCTGGGTTAGGTCCAGACGCTCCTCACTGAATCTGTTCTATTTGTGCAGAGCCATTTCGGGAGATCCAGCCTAGAATGTGCTCCTGTACCTCCAGTGGTGGTGAACTGTTCTAATTTTCTGGGGGCGCCTGGGTGGCTCAGTGATTAAGCATCCAACTTCAGTTCACGTTATGAGTTCGCAGTTCATGGGTTCAAGCCCTGTGTCAGGCTCTGTGCTAACAGCTCAGAGCCTGGAGCCTGCTTTGTATTCTGTGTCTCCCTCTCTCCCTGCCTCTACCCTGCCCCTACACCCTCTCCACACACACTCTCTCTCTCAAAAACAAACATTTAAAAAATTTAAAAAATGAAAACATCTAGTTCCCTATTTTAAATCACCTTCTGTCCAAAATACCCAGAGCAACTTCTGTCTCCTGCACTCGTCCCTGGCTGATGTGCTCTTTGCTGTAAATGCTCACATCCAGCATTTATCATCAATGGCTTTATGTTGATTTGTGAATCTACTTCTAGAATTTCAATGCCATTCTATTGGTCAATTTGCCCTTCAGTGATGCCACATTGTTTTAGTTAGTGTAGCTCTAACATCTGGTTGGATGAATTGAATAAATTCATCACATTTATTTATTTATTTTTTCAAGGCCAGTTCAGTTACTTTGGAATATTTATCCTTCCAACTGAAAGCGAGAATCAACTTTTCAAGTTCCTCAGGATCCCCACTGGAATTTTGACTAAGTGGGATTATCCTTATCAGTTAATTTGGGGGAAATTGTCATCACTATAATATCGCTCTTGAGTTCAGAAATGTGCTCAATCTCTTCACTATGTGTCTCGTTTTAGGTCATTATTCCGTGTTTAATAGTTTTCTTTCCATAGATCAGTTTGTACTTGTTTTTGTTAGCTATAGCATGAATTATTTAATAGTCTTTTTTTTATTATGAATCAGATGCTTTTCCGAATTGTATTTTAAAAATATTTAAATATAATATTTTTAAATGTAATAACAAGAGCTGACATTTATCAAGCCTCCTTCAGGCACCAGACACGTTCTGTTACTTTCCATGTTGTTCAGATGCAAACGAAAACCTGCGGGTCACAAAATACTCACCCAACAGTATCTTCACGTGCCCCGGGTTTGGTTTTTGCACATTCGAGAAGCTCAGAGACACGGTCAGCAGTTGCTGGCATTGACCTTTCCCCTCCCGCCAGACAGATGCCACAGCACCACATCCATGGTCAAGGCAGGAAGAAAGGAACATAGGAGACATCTATGCATTTGTCCCTCTCTCTGGCCAGACTCGGGTCAAACAGCACCCCACTTCCAAAGAAGACTGTGAACGGGACACTTGCAAATCCCAAAAAGCCTGGGAAGCTACGAGGGACGAGCTTGGGCTTAGGTGTGGAGGGAGTCCAAACTACAGTGACTCCGCCACCCTCTGAGGGCAGCGGGCCAGGCACCCCGAGTTCACAGTGGGAAAGAGGAGGAACAGGAGTGTGGGTCGCACGGCAGCAGGTGGCCAGCCACCCCGTTCCACCTCCCTCCCAGACGCAGGAAAGCCACTGTTTATAAATAAATGATAAGTCACAAGTGTTGTCCAGCCACACTGCTGAATTCTCGTGTCTTCCTGCCTCTTTATGCAAACGAACACACTGGATCCCATCTTCCCTGTCATGATGATGCTCTGTATGTTTTCTGCCTCACTGCTCAGGTTTGATGTCAAAAATAATGTGCATCCTTCCTGACCTCCCTATTTAAATACAAAGGCTTTATTGTCTCACTGTTAAGTAGATGGTTACATTCGTCCTGGAAAAGAATGCTCTTCAAATAGTCAATGGTCAAAACAGATACTTTTCAGGAACAAGAAAGTCCTTTCTAATCTTGCTCTTCCAAATGTTTCCCTTTTTCATCAACAGATACTCACTATCTGACTCTGCTCCTGTAAAGGTAACGAGTGCATCTCACACCCCCCAGAAGAGTGGCTTCCCACACGCTTTCCGAAGAAACTTTAGTCTCATTTAGAAACTAAACAACGCTGCTGGATGTGTCGAAGGCGGCTCTCCCGGGTGAGAGCGGTTTGCGGAGGTTTCAGAGATAAGACCGTGGGCACCAGTTTCTCTGCGGGGCTCAAACACTCGTTCTTGTGCCTTGGCTAATCCCGGCGAGGCACATCCTACCCAGAACCTGTGTGGGGGAACACGGCTGCATTTTATACCTTCTACAGCTTCTAGAAGAAAGAAACTAACTGGCTGTGTGGGGTTCCTAGGAATTGGAGCCCAAGTCAAAGCGCGTGTGCTGAGGCTTTCTCGGGAGGAAACACCCCAACATGAGGCGAAAGGAGGGGCAGGCAGAGAGGCCGGGAAAGTCAAGCAGGTGGCGTGTGACCAGGCTGGCCACAGCTTCCCGAGCCGAGCTGTGCAGTCCCGGCCTTCGGCCACTTTCCCCGCGCTGATGCTTCACGTGTGACATGCGGCGTAAAGACGTGTTGAAAACAGGTGTCACGTCTGCAGACCGTGTTTCCCAGGCCAGCCTTGCTCCTCCCTCCTGCCTGAACAATGCTCAGGCCGCGTTGGGGCGGCCCCGCGAGTCCTGCCGTCTGGGCCGCCTTCCACCTGCTCTCTCCCCACAGACCGTCACACCGTGAACCTTCAGCTCCAGCTACCTCTGGGGTGCTTTTCTCTAGACAGGAGCACCCACTGGCTCCATCGCCTTGCATGAGGCGCTGACACTGTAGCGCAATTCATTGTCCACATCAATTAATAGGGACTCACATCCAGGCACACACACACCCACTGACACACGTGCTCACGTGCACACGCACACCCACGCTTTGGTTAATGATATTGTTTCCCTCATGCAGGTTGATTTTGTATTGGGTTAATAATGATACCTGACACATCTCACTGTCCCGGGCCAGGTACTTTCCTAAGTAGTTAGTAGGTCTTAGCTCATTTTAACCTGGGAACAACTTGCTTAGATTGACATTATTATTTCTTTAAGTTTATTTATTTATTTTGAGAAAGAGAGAGACAGAGAGGGAGAGAGAGAGAGAGAGAAAGAGGGAGAGAGAGAGAGAGAGAGAGAGAGAGAGAGAGAGAGAGAATACCAAGAATATTTGGGACTCAAACTCACATACCGCGAGATCATGACCTGAGCTGAAATCAAGAGTCGGATGCTTAACCGACCGAGCCACCCAGGCGCCCTGAGATTGGCATTATTATCATCAATGGTTGCAAGAAACCATATTTTTGCACTCATAGATCTAACAGGAAAACAGGAGAAACCTAATGGAGGATCAGGGGGAGGGGAGGGGGGAAAGAGAGTTGGGGAGAGAGAGGGATGCAAAACTTGAGAGACTATTGAATGCTGAAAACAAACTGAGGGCTGCAGGGGAAGGGAGAGGGGGGAAAAAGAGGTGGTGGTGATGGAGGAGGGCACCTGTGGGGAAGAGCACCGGGTGTTGTATGGAAACCAATTTGACAATAAACGATTAAAAAAAAAGAAGGGGAAACCGAGGTAGAGAGAAGTTAAGGAAGGTAATTTGTCCTGTGTACACAGCTCGTGAGCGACGAAGCAGGGAGGGGGACACACCAGTGTCTGCCCCTGCGCGCTGGGCTCTCCTGCCCGTTGCCTGGGTGACGACCACCTGAGCCCATCATCCGGCAGCGCGTACGCGGCCCCCTCCGCACAGGTGCGTGCCCTGCTGGAGACGACCGCCACACGCAGGAGCTGAGCAATCATCTGAGGCACTTCTGCTCGGTCGCTCCGAGCCTGGAAGTTTCTCAGAAGACCAGAGATGTGGTCAAGCACCCAACTTCCGGGCTTCTTAGCGCGTTCCACAAACTGATAGCATTCATTTTAATCTCTAGCTGAAACAGACCACACCTGCGGAAGACCATTTCTGTCTCTGAGTCCGTCGGTGTGCATTTCACAGTGTGATTCCCTCTGGCGCGTGTGGTAACCAGGCAAAGTGAAGGGTAGGGGCGCGCCGGCCTAACGGGGACCTGCTTCCCTTCCCGTGCCTCGGGCTCGCAGCTCGTTCTGAGGTCACCGCGGCGCAGCGCCAGGAGGGACACTGCCGTCTGGTGCAGCTCCACTGGGGCTCAGACCAAGGCACGAGGTCCGGAGAGATGACATGGTTCCCTTCGCGAGTCTGGGGACAAAGAACGCAGGAGAACCCCGGCCTCCGGGGAGGCCACCATGGCTCTTTCCAATGGATGCTCGGGCAGGACCTCACAGAAATGCTTTGAGGAGTTTTGCCTCAGAGACTGGAGCTGCACTGCAGTGTGGGGTCGTGCTATTCTCAGTAAAATGTCTTTTTGTTAGAGCACGTTTCACAATTTTACATTTCACACTCCTGTCACCCCGCGGTGTCCCCGTGGCCAGCTAACTGCTGCCACAGCACTTGCCTCATCACTCGAGATTTTGCAATGACCACAAGTGGCCGCTTCTGAAGTCTTGACCATGTTTACTGTGCCCGTTACGAGTCTCCTTTCTCCCGCCACCTTTGCTCGCGCACACCGTTTAATCTGAGTGAACAAAAACGCCAACTGAAATGCACGCCGGTGCCGGCCAAGTTTAAAGACCCGTTTCGGTTTTTGTAATGCTGTACTTGCAACATCTTCTTTGGCAAAGCCACCTCTTGCTGGTCTCTTCCTGGGTCTTCTGGAAGTGCTTTGAAATGTATTCAGGCCATCAGCTGCTTTCGTCTGGGGAAATCATGTAGTCGGTGCAGAGATCTAATTTCTTTCTTAGCTTGAGCAACAGCCATTTAATAGGAAACATTTCAACCTCTCATACTTTAAAGCCTGTGCTTCTACGGGGAGTGTCGTTTGGCCATCTTCTATTACCCAATTTCCCACAAAAACTAGTTTTTGAATAATCAGGCCAAGCAGGCTAATGGAACGCCTGCCGGTCGAACCGTGTGGCAGGAGCAGGGGAAGGCGGCGAGGAAATTTTAAACCCTCGCAATGTCTGGGTTGCGGCTGGGATTTAGGCAGGGGGCAAGAAGCGGAGGTGGGAGCTTGGTAGAGGAAGGAATCCAGAGGCGTCCTGAGGACTCGGTGACTGGGGAAAGGCCAGTGGGAAAACTAAGATGCGTCAGATACATGAGAAGAAAATACATGAGAAGAATAAAGACCAACACACCAGGAGGAGGTGGGAAGAGAAGGCCGAGGAAAGGACAGGAATGAGCCAGGGACTGGAAGTGGCATCAAGTGCACAAAGAAAACAAAGAGAGCAAGCATGAAAGAAAGAAATACCATTCCAGGAAGTTTCTGCCTAAACATTCAATGACTCATTAGGTCAGAGCAAAATACCAGCATAAATCGCATACTGACGGGTGTGGGCAGGCCTCCTGTGGGTGACAAGCCAGGCCGATCGGTGCCACGCTAGCTCCCTCTCTAAAGCCCAACCTGTAAACAAAACAAAACTAGAACCTACGAATTCCCAGAAGCCGTTTTCCCCTGTGTTCGTGAAGGTTAAAAGCGTGGACACCAGACCCTCAGTAAGCACCGCGCGCTGGGCGGACTGTGGCCCTGGGCTCTGGGGCCCTGGCGGCAGCCAAAGTGTTTTCAGCGATGGAAGGTTTCCTGCCAAGAAATCCAGAATTCGGGATCTAGAACAGACACGCGGGAGCTGTCCGAGCCGCGCCAGCAGGCGGGGAGCCTACCTCCAGCCCCCGGTGGCGCTTTCCCTGGGCCTGTCTGTAGAACCTCTTGGTCAGAAGGTACAATCTGCCTAGTCTGCAGCTCGCCAAGCCTCAGTCTTTTCTGATTCTAACCAAGTGCCTGCCAACACTGGAAAAAAAAAAAAAAACAGGATATTTTACCCCCCACCCCCCCAAAATCTAAATGTGTACTCGCTTTTGAAAAACTGGAGCCGGGGGCCCCTGTAACTCTGCCCCAGGCTGCCACAGCCCACGAGAGCTGGAGCACAATTTGTGGCTCCCTGGCTGCCACGGGCCACATGCACCTAACTGAATCCTCACTAGGTAACCGAGGTTGCAGACACCTGTGCCCAGAGAGGCCTCGAGAAAGGACCTCCGGACACACATGGCCGCTGAGGTACCTTCCGGCTTCCGGCTCTAAATGTTCTGCAAAAAACCTTTCCATCTCAGGAAGGAGAGGCCACATTCATGGCCAATCTGCTCTCCTTATGCTCAGCCACAAAGGATATTGGGAATGTCATCAGGTGTGGCCGAGTGTGGTCAATGGTCTTCTGCCGTAGCTCCTACCACAGATCCTGCCTCCTTGTCCCTGGCACCCCCACCCCAAGTACCGAGAGAGAGAGGCTGAGAATAAGGAAGTTTTGACTTCAGACTTCAACCAGAACCGCCTTCCTCCTCCTCCCAGAGACCTGGTCACAGCCCTGTCCCACAGTCAGGCACACGCTGACATTGACATCCTCCTGGAAGCCTCCCCACCAGCCCTAATTTGTTTTCAATGTCTTAGGTTTTATGCTTACCTTACTTGTGTTCACCTGCCTGTTCTGTGAATGTTCCAGCACATAATATTGGACACACCACCTCTTGGGTAATGGGGACGGAGCCCTCAGTGTACTGTTCAGCGGTTTAGCAATCACCAGGAGGAGCTAAAGAGTTATTTTCTAAGCTGGTATCTCCGACATCTTTTACACTTCATCTGATTTCCAGGTAGGGTGGGGACAAAAACTGATGCACATACATGATACAGGAGCAATCTAGAATGCCTCCAAGTAATTAAAGGAGCCTTGGGTTTCAAAATTCAGCATAAAGAACCAGTTTCCAAGTTCAGAGAAATCCCCACCCCCATCATTTCTGGGTGACTCCAAGCATGTTATCTACCTTTTTTGAAGTTCAAGTCATCCTTCTATAAAACCATTACCTACTCATTCTACAAGAGCTTGGGATTCTGTGAAGTTATTCAGAAAGCAGAACAGCGTGGAGACCATGCTGTAGGTGTGGGATAGCAGAGATGATGCAGAGTGGCTCTGGATTTCTAGGAACCAGCCGCACTTCTAAGCCTGAAGAGGCACCCGACCGGCTTATGGGTTGGTTTTACTTTCATCTAAGGGAGGTTTTCAAACTATAATGGGCACTGCGAGGGTTTGGGAAAAGGAAACATAATAGTAACAAAAGAGAAAAGTGGAAATGACAATCCAAAATCAAGACTCATTTTCATCAGCAGAGTCAACTCTTTGGAATAAATGTCTACTGGAGGGACAGACTCAAAGGCCACAGAGCAAAGTGCTTCTGGGACTGATGAGCACCCGGGACAGCGGATCTGGGCAAGATGTTGAAACCCTGTCGCACGTCTCAACTGTCAGGGCCTTGTTGGTGAATCTACACTTTGCCAGATGAATTGGGAACAAGCCTGTGTTCTGAAGTACAACGTCGTCCTTGGAGAGTAGTCTGAAATGTGAGGCTTTCCAAAAACCAAGTGATAAGTGATAAACATGTTTAAGCATCACCCTTGGGATGCTCGTAACCGTGAGATCAGAACGGGGAAGATAGAAGAGACAAACTTAAGGAGCGGGTTTACCCTTGATGACGGGCACGGGTGACGGTAGGCCGGTGGGGGGGTGGGGTGGGGGGTGGAGTCTACTCCTTTCTTTACTTTGGGGTTTGGTTCAAATTTTTCTTCTTAACAATATGTCATAGGGAAATGATGGGAAGTCACGGAAGGCATTCAGTCCAGCTCCTGCACAGTCCAAGTAGGGGAGAGGTCCTCCCCCACCTGCCACATCCCCTATTTGGGCAAGTCTGTGCGTCACCGTAGGAATATGGCTCCCTTCGCAGAGGCAGACGCGCTCCCTCTCTCATTCCGCAAACGCGCCTCTGTGTGCGCGCCACGTGCCTTTACAGCCTTCAGCGCGATGCCGGAGCACGCGCCGCGAGGGGCCGTTTCTCCATTTCCTCGCGTCCCTTACGTAGCCCGAGAATTTAGGGGAGAAGACGACCGCATCCGATTATGGGCAGAACGGGACACGCGCGAGCCGCGGGCTCCGAGATCCCGGAAGACACGGCGCGCGGCCGAGCCCAGCCCCAGTGGCGCGCCCGCGGCGGCCGGACCTCGGCGAGCCTCGCTCCCCGGGCGTCTTACGCAACCGCCTCTCATCCGTCCTCTTCGCCCTAATTGTGCAGGGGGCGGTGTGCGCGTGCTGCGAGCCGTCGCGCTCCCCGGAGAGACGCGCGGGGGCATCGTCGCCGCCTACGCAGCGCCACCGCCGGCCCCGGCCGGCCTCCGGTCCTCCTCCCCGAGAGCTGGCGGCTCGCCAGCGCCGCCCTCACCTCCCCCCACCCCTCCCGCCTTCGCGCCCCCCCCCCCGGAGGAGGGGTCCTCCCGGGAGTGTGCGGGGAGGGGCGGGCGGCGGTCCGCGCCACGCCTGCGGCCCCCCCACCCCCAACCCCGGCCCGGTGCTGGGTCGGCAACAGGTAGCCGGGCCGCTGCGCGCTCGCCGAAGACAAAAAGCGCCGCTGGGAGTGAGCGCGGATCGCCGGGGGGCGAAGGCTGCGGTGCCAGAGCCGGACGGCGGGGTGGGGGCGGGCGGGCTCCGGCCCCTCCCCAGCCGGCCCCCCGCCCCCTGAGCACCGGCCGTTGCGCAAGCCCGGAGCCGGGCGCGGGGCGCGGATCCTCGCGGCGCTCGGGCGGCGGCGCTGGCCCCGGCCCGGGGAGGGACGCGGGCGGCCGGGCGGGGGAGCGGGCGCCGCGAAGGGAAGGGAGGGGGAGGGAGGGTGGGGGCGGGCCGGGAGGGGGCGGGGCCGCGGAGAGCCCGCCCCCGCCGGCCGCGACCATTGGCGGCGGGCGGGGGGCGGGTGCGGGCGCGGCGATTGGGGCCGCGGCCGCCCGTCACCGCGAGGCTGGCGGGCGGCGACGTAGCGCGGCGCTCGGAACTGACCTACTAACACACATCTCCCGGCGCGGCCACGGCGCCCGCGGACCCGGCGCGCCGCCCGCCTCCCGCGCCGCGCCCTCGCCGCCGCCCGCCCGCCGCCCCGGAGCCCCGGCCCGCGCCCCGGGGGCGCCCCCCCGCCCCGCTCCCCGCCGCCCGGGCGCCCCGCCGTCCCGGGAGCAGGAACACGGTAAGCGCTCCGCCCACCTCCGCCGGCCCGGCCCGGCGCCCCGCTCGCCCCGCTCGCCCCGCTCTCCCCGCCCGCTCCCGGGGACGCGCGGCCCGGGCTGCGCGCGGGGCTGGCCGGCGGCGGCGAGTGTGCGCGGGGCGTTCATTACATAAACTTTTGCTGCCTCGTCGGGAGGGGGACTCGCCACCTTAAGGTGGCCGCTTTGATTGCAGCGCCCCGGCGCCGGCACGTAGTCCGGGCTGGCTCGCTCTCCCCCCCGCGCCGCTGTTGCATAATGTCTCCTGATTTCAGGAAAATTGATGTTTTGGTGGAGCCGAGGGCCCGGGAGGCTGAGCCATCTCGAGCGGGAAGGGCAGCGCTCGCTCGCTCCTTTCTCGTCCCTTCTGCGGGGCTGGCGGCGGGGGTGTGTGCGGGGGGTGGGGGTGGGGGCCGCGGGGGGGGGTGCGGGTGGGCGCTGAGTGAATGGGACGAGCCTTGATTTTCTTGATGAGAAAGAGCGCTGGTAGCGTGAACCGTGACGGCATTCGGAGAATGCGTGCGCCGCGTTTGTTTGTGTCGGGGGCCGCGTCTGCACAGACGTCTTCCAGCCTGGTTGTCGTCAGCGAGTCTTAGCAGCGCCCGAGAAGGTTGTAGGATTTGTCCTTGCTCGAGATTGCATAATCTGCCCACGGTGAAACGTTGGCTCGGGTTACGGAGCCGATGTGGGAATGTGCGCGTACGTGTGCAAGGGTTTGGAAATTGTAGCGCGGCGTTGGAGAGGAGGTCGTTATTGACATCTCTACCACGTCCCGGATAAAGAGAGGGATTCTTTTTTAAAACACTCCTACAAAACGTGAAGAATCCCTCGGGTTGTATTCTGATCTTGGATTCTCCCGGGGTTCACCCCGTAGGTGTTCCGAGCTGTTATTTTTAAATCTGGGGCGAACCATGGTGGCGTTTTCCTCCCTACCTTCGTGATTTTAATGCGTTCCACTCCATCAGCCCTATTTCTCACCTTATTGTCATTGCTTTTTCAGACACGACAAGACAGATCACATAATAGTTTCCTGGAAATGTTGCATTATGTAACTGCCGAATTTGCTGGCAGCCAGCATAGGAAGCGGGAGCTAATTACGTGATTTTATAATCTTGCTACAAAGAAAGTAGGACAATGTCAGCCTTTAAAATGTCACTGTCACAGTTTTTTTTTTTTTTTAAGGATATTTTAAACAGGAAAGTAGACAACCGGGTAAGGCATTGAGTTAGCTCCTGCCGCTGAATGTGTGTCTTTTGCCCTAAATGAAATGTGCGTTCTTCTAAATTTAGCCCTATCACATTTTAACAATTGTGGCCTCTCAATGCTATTTCTGGTGTTTTCTCCAGGGCTGTGTGCAAATACAAGTTCAAGGCCATTTGCTGTAGTTTTAACTTCACGCCTTCGGAGACCTTTGATAAGATTGTATTTTTAGGAAGGCATTTCGCAGAGCGCGGTGATTTGCTGGATGCTGACTCCCATTTATCTTTATAAAGGACACTTTAGGAAAGTGCTGTGTGCCTGAGAACAGCAGGGGACGGCCACGCGTCACCTTCTGGTCCTGGCTTTTGTAAATAACAACAGCGAATGAGGTCACAAGTGTATATTTCACATCGTGGATTTTTTTTCCCCCTCTCCAGACCAGATATGATTTATGGGAAACAGATATAGGTTAGTAGATTGCATTTTCGTGTAGATACCCTAGTTTTTATTCGAGCGAGGGTATACGAATATATCATATACCCAGATTTTAAATTTCTTCCGGCACTCTGACCTAGTGTAATTATGTGTGGATATATTTATATGACGGTGTAAATGTCAGATATTTTTCCCCCTGACGTAACATTTAAATAAAGAGCAGGGTTTGGGGGTTTTGGGGGGGCGTTACAGAGATTCACCCCCGGAATGAATTATGAATTATGTGACCCCAGACCATTGCAGCTGCTTTCCCAGAAGCTGATAGTGCTCCAGGGACCCCCCCCGCCCCCCAGTGTCAGACCCCGACCTACTTTGGAGCTTGGGCAGGGAGCCCCGGGCCTGCTGGGGACCACGTAGCGCCACCTTCCGATCGCGACCTCCGGAGGCGCGCCCCTCCCGCCCGCCGGCCCATGGGGGACCCGGGCCGGGGGCTGGGATGTGGGGGTGGCGCGTGGGGGGCCAGGGTCGGGACCCGGGAGCGCCCTAGGCGGCGCTGGGGCGGGAGCCGCACGGCCCGCGCGCCTCCGCGCCCCCTCCCCACATTCCTTTGTTCTGGCGAGGGGGTCCCGGCAGCGCCGAGGCCCCGCTGCGCCGCCCACCCGGTGGGGGCGGGCCCCGGTGAGGCGCCGCTCTGGGGGCGCTGAGGGACCCGGGCCGGGGAGTGCGGGTGCGCCCCGGCCCGGCGGGGCGGCGGGCGGGGAGCGGAGCGGGGCCGGGCGGGCGCGGCGCGGGGAGCCGGCGGCCGGGCAGCTCTGGCGGCCCGCCTCCTGCCTTTCCCCCGGCGAGCTTCCGAGCGCCGCGGACACCTTTGTTCCTGGAGCTTCGTTGTCTTTGGAGCCGGAGCCAAGAGCTTCTGGATTCGTGCAGTGAGAAGGACGGAGAAAACCTCCAAATGTCAAGAGACCACAGGCCCTGGGGGTGGGGGCGCTCCAGCTTGTATGGTGGCGATGGAAAGGAGCGCCCCAGCCTGACTGTGGCTGGTCGAGGGAGTGAGTGAGTGAGTGAGTGTGTGTGTGTGTGTGTGTTTGAACCTTTACTTCTTGCGGTCAAAGGCTAGAGAAGAAAGAACTTGAATCCCCCGAGTTCAAAATAAAACAGAAATCAAAACGCCCACGCCGCTGTCCTACTGTAAGACTACAGTACTTTGGTCCCCGCACAGAGACTTCTGAGGCTTGCAGGGAAGCCGGGGCGACATCACAGGTGTTCGGGGCAGGCTGCTCTATTGAAAAGTTTCTGCTGTGGGGTCACATCCTAGTCCCAGCTCCTAGTCAGTTTCTCTCCTGAGCTCCAAGGCCACTGTCAGGAGGTAAGGACCAACTTTGGCAAAGCCCCACCTACAGACCCAGAAGAGCCGGGTCCCCCAGCCCCCAGCCTGTGATTTTGGGAGCTGCTGGGATCTTGGTGTCCTGGGTAAAGGGAGGGAACACGACCTGTCCAGCTGGGTACTGGTGAGGACTCAGCGCCCTTCCGTGTAGTTGACCAGAAACCAGATTGTTTTGGTTTAATAAAGGTGTTCACCTTAGTTTTTTGTCTGCCTGAATCTCTGCCCACTATAGTGAGGACTGAAGTTTGAGCTAAGCCCATAATTGAAGATCCTTCTCAGAGTACGTTTTTGTTCTAACAATGTTTTTTCTGCCTTCAAAACTGCACCATTGCGCTCAGTGGTGGTTTAAGTTTGAAGGGCATTCTTGACAGTATTGCAGCCACCCAAGTCATTGGGTTAATATTTTGGGGAAGTGTTAGAAGGAACACAGAGGTGAGAAGGGGGGGGGGCAGGAGTGATGTAAAAAGTGCCACACAGCGTGGCTTTTTCCAGTTCCCTTGACCCTCTCTGACGGTTTTCCTTGGCCTGGACCGTCCACTTCTGAACGTCTGTGGTCTGAGACCAGCCAAGGCTGGTTGGACCCCACAGAGGAGACGTTGGGAAGGGCCGTGTGCAGCCTGGGTGGTTGAAAATGAAGGCCGGGCCCGTGACGCTGCCAACGTCCAGCCCTTTTGGTTAACACAGAAGACTTCGTCTGAGCCACACAGGGAGGGTCATGAGAGGCCAAAAACACCTGGAGTCTTCATCCTCCTTGTGGCCGTGATGCCGCTCGCTCTCCAGAAGTGAAGTTAGGAGCGGGTCCTTCCTGGACCCTCACCCGGCATGTGGCTGGCCCCTGTGCTCTGTTCCCCCGCTGTCCCCATTTGATGGGTGAGGGAGCAGAGGCACAGAGCCCAGACCGCCAGCCTGCACACGGGCTTGTCTCTCCCTCCCCCGAGCGCAAGTGCAAGCTCACTGTAGTTTTTGAAACAATTTCCTTTTCTGTGTTAAAGGCTTATCTTTGCGAAGGGGCAATTATAACATCGGTGTGATGCAACAGCCTGAAAATTAAAAACCCTTTGTTAGAGCGCTTTCCCATGTTGAGCAACCGCCTGACTCACCCGCCCAGTGGCTATTTCTCGTTGACCTTGCCTTGGTCCGCAGTCAGTTCCGAGACGTGAATGTGATTGGGGCATGGGATGGAAAAGGTGTGGTCACATCGCCCCGGCTGTATTTTTACCAGTGCTAACATCACACATACTTCATTATTTCCATTGTAATCCAGATGGCGGTGATGGTGTGAGGCGTTGTTTATTTTTAATCTGTATTGAGGGACTGAGCACAGCTTGGGATTCGGTTCAAAATACGACAGAAACAGGGTAATTGAAGTTTCCTTTAATATGCGTTTCTGGGTTTTGTAAGGCATGCCAGTGTTTCACAGCATTAATGCATTGTTTGATATCCTGTTGTTTTCCTAAGTTATATTTGAGTTGATTTTCATCCAGATCGGACTTGTGGAGAATGTCGAAAGACGTTGACCTTTGATCACAGACATTACATAAGAGCTTTTCAGTTTCAAAATGAATCTGTATTACTACTACCCCCAATGACCTCTCCAATTTCTTTGCAAATACTTTTCCTGTAGTTTCAAAAAAAATACTGTTTCAAAAACGTACTGTTTTTCATACGGTTTTAATTAGAGAACTTAAGCTTGTTTTTATGATAAGAGAGTTTGGTAGGGATTTTCTAGATGCCATTCATAACAATCTGTGTTTTGAGGACTCTTTCTTTGGAATCAGAATGATCTTTGTATTATAAGGCTCTTAGTTATCAGAGCACGGTGTCTTTTACCAATTAACACTTTAAAAAGGATCTGAAACTGCAATTAAATAGCCTCCAAGTAAACACTAGAACACTTAAAAAGAATCTGTCCTATTCATAAGGCACCGAGTAAAGTAAATGGCATTTGTAACCATCTTGATCACTGGCAAAGAAAGTGAAATTAAATAGAAGAAATGGAAAAGTCAAGCCGAGGAGAACTGGAATGGCTCTTCAGTGTAATTACAGACATTCGAGAACTTTCTCTGCCATCATTATTCGCCCCACACGTGCCCGAGGCAGAATTTCCTGTAAGGGGTGACCGGATGACTGCCTGTGTCCCTGACTTCAGATTACTTGTCGGACCTGTCAATTATCTTTGGAAATATCAAGGAAACTAATGTCCCCATTTGGAAGTGATGCAGCTTTTAACAAATGCCCCACCGTCCCCCCCCCGCCCCCCCGCCAGTTTCCTCTCCCTCTTCAGCGAGAGCCTGTGGTCTTTATTTCCCGGGTGGGTCTTCGGTTGTTTGTACGTGTTAGCGTCTCTGCACACCGTCTGCAGAGTATTTTTACTGTGCGCTAAGTCACAAACACCGTCTTCTTTGCGAAGAGCGTCAAGCTGTACTATTTCACATTTCAGTTCTGCTATCACAACATGCACGGGTGTCCTATTTATTATGATTAAATCTGATTTCTCAGTCGTCCTTTGTTGAGGATAAGAGAGAAGCAAGTTGAAATATTTTCGGGTATCGTAAGCTCCATCAGGTTTTGACACATCTATTTACAGACACGCCCGAATAGAAAAAGTAGGTTAATTTGTTCCTGTGATAAGGCAGACTTTGGCAAAGTTTGAGAGTCGCTTTACGTGTGAGCCTGCATCCAGATCAAGTACACATTTCTCTCCGATGTTCGGCTTAAAGTCTGTGTTACTAGGGACAGAATTATATTATTGAATGGGAGGCACTTCATTGGTAATTAGAGGGCTTAACATAGTTTCACTTGAAAAAAAAAAAGGCTTTAGGGCGCCTAGGGGGATCAGTCAGTTAAGCATCTGACTTCAGCTCAGATCGTGATCTCACAGTTCATGAGTTCCAGCCCCGCATCGGGCTCTGTGCTGACAGCTCAGAGCCTGCAGCCTGCTCTGGAGTCTGTGTCTCCCCTTCTCTCTGCCCCTTCCCTGCTTTCTCTCTCTCTCTCTCTCAAAAATAAATAAACATTAAAAATAATTAAAAATAAATAAATAAATATGTTTTTAAAAAAGTCTTTGGGGCGCCTAGCTGGTTCAGTCAGTAGAGCATGCTACTCTTGATCTCAGGGTTGCGAGTTCGAATCCCATGCTGGATATGGAGATTACTAAAAAAAAAAAAAAAAAACCCTTTGTTTTTCAGCCTGATTAGAAAATCCTCTTGCCAAGTTCATACCTCCTGAGTTTTTTTTAACCCCCACTCCTCCCCCCTCCCCCGCGGATGGCATGCGTGTGTTCTTTTCCTGTTCCATCTCTGCTTTAAGTACTGGATTTTATTCTTACCCGTGAAAAGGAGTAAAGCATTTTATTGAAACAATCATGTCGTGGGCTCTACCCACCACAAGAAATGTCGGTTCACGTTTTGGAAGTTTTAGCAGTTTAAAGAGCTGTGAGTTTGTTAGCTTTATTTATTTATTTATTTATTTATTTATTATATATTATTTATTTTTCACTGAAATGGCACTTCTCTTAAAAACCAGCAGCTGTGTGCTTTGTGGAGAGACGGCTCCCAATTTAATATAAAATATTTTTTTCTTTAATGTTATCTCTGCTACGCCCCTGAGGACCTAGATGGCACCTCCAGAGAGGGGAGGAAAATGAGATAATTCTATACAACAGCTTCTGAAGTATGGAGCTCCCTATCAAATAGCATTTCATCTTGTATTGACAGAAATTTTTAAATCAGAAGGTGTGACACAAGCAGTTTGCAGTACGACTTCCCCTTTAAAGAGATCATTAACGACCTGTGTCGTTGTAGATTCTACTGGCTGAGCTACTGGTCAGATCTTAGATGGTGGAAACAGGATTTTCCTTCTTGTTCCATAAAGAGTTTGAATTCTCAACCATGAATTTCCTTCTTTTTTTTTTTAAGTGTATTTATGTATTTTGAGAGAGAGAAAGAGGGCGGGGGGGTGGGGAGAGAATCTCAAGCGGGCTCTGCGAGGTCAGCAGGGCCATGTGCCGGGCTTCTCCCACCCACCACGAGATCGTGACCTGAGCTGAAATCAGGAGTCGGACTGAGCCACCTAGGTGCCCCAGCTGTGACTTTTCTGAGAGGTGCACCGGGGCCAGGGAAGGAACAGACCTGTCATTGTAAACATCAGTAACGATGTCAAGGAGGAATGAGGGGTAAGACTTCATGGTGGGAACTGTTTATTCTCTTGGAGAATTCTTCAAACCAGACTTTAGCCTTAATTGAAAACGACGCTTAGGTCATCTGACCTGAATAGATGTTAAATCTCTGCGTGTACGAAACGGAACTCCGGCCGGAGCGTGTCGTGTGATGTGCTGTGATTGACTAGATGCGGCGCGTCCGCGCCAGGGTGGGACGGGGCGCCCCCGGAACGCGGGGTCCCCCGCTCGCCAGTGCCCCGTCCACGCGTGTCTGTGTCGAGCAGCAGGATTCCCTGCCGGGTGTGACGGAGCTGATCACGCCGGGCGTGTGCGCATCTCGGAACCCGCCGCGGGTGACAGTCACTCAAAAAAGGAAATCGAGGCCCACACGGGTGGTCCGGAAGCCTGACGCAGAGGCAGAGTCGGGGTTCAGTCGGTCCTAAGGGAAGACTGGAGTTTGAGATCAGGCGTTAGTCGAGCGTGCGTACCAATGCACTAGCAGGCCCGTAAACCGCCTTGGCCTTCCTTTCCGCACACCACCAGGGGACGTCCACAGATGCTAGGCGCACCTCTGGCCTCAGTGCTGTGTGATCCCGGGAGAGTCACTCGGCCTCTCTGTGTTGTAACTGCACACCTCCCTTCCGTGTTGAAAATGGACACACTCCCGCTTGGTACACAGAAAAGTCACAGGCAAGAACGGCGGCCTTCGCTATGATTTTCCTTCTCCCTGTTTGAGCATAGAGGAGGGCCAGGAGATTCACATTTTTGCAGAGATGAGAGTTTAGAATGTTTTCTCGATTCATTCCGGCCCCTCAGGATATAAAACAACTCCAGAGAAGCTGAGGAAAGTTCCAGGTGGTGCCTTTGTTGTTAAGGAAGTTCTGGCAGCATCTGATTGTGCCTTTCTGCCCCCAAGTCACTGAGCACATGGCGTGTATTAACTCAGAAATGGAGTGACCCAGGAAGGACCCGTAGGCAGGGGCACGGAGTGACCGCTGCAAGCATGGGAGAGGGCGCTGGCAGGGGCACCGGCCCAGCTGTGGGACACTGGGCAAGTCACGTCACTTCTCTGAGCCTTCGCTTTCTCTTCCGAAAACAGTCCCTGTGCGGGTAACAGAAGTCCGCGAGGCCAGGCTCACGGTGCCGAGCAGTAACGCTCAGTAAGCGGCACCTGTCACGAAGGTGTGGTGTCGCCAGCCTATGGAGAAGAAAGCCGCGCGGCCAGACCTGGTGTACGGGGCGCCCAGCCCCCGTGGTGGTGGCACCCCTTGCGCACGCCCCCCGCCCACCCGCCCGGCACCTTCGGGGGGCCGGGGCTCCTTGAGGAGCTTGAGGTTTTGTTTGTCACCCCCTCTTTACCCCCAGTCTAGCTCCGTGCCCGGTCCACACAGTCAGTGCTCACGTGTGCTAAAAAAAATCAATGACTAAAAGAAGCTCTCTGAATAAGTAAGAAGTCTTTTCTTAGGATTTATGTAATCTTCAGTGAAAAATAAAACATTTAGTTACAGAACTGTCTTAGAGAAGGCAAATGAGTCAATCAAATATTGGGCACCTCTATGTTCAGCTTTGCTGGGATACAAAGGTATTACTTTGCACCCTGACAAAATCTGCAGAGGATTTGGACACATAAAACAAACCCATACAAAGGTGTGCTGCCCAACATCAGCACCTCTCTCTGCATTATCTCACACTTATTAAACCTTTTTAAAATATTTATTTATTTTTGACAGAGTACAAGTCGGGGAGGGGCAGAGAGAGGGGGACACACAGAATCTGAAGCAGGCTCCATCCAGGATTCGAGCTGGCAGCACAGAGACTGAGACGGGGCTCAAACCCACAGACCACGAGATCATGACCTGAGCCGAAGTCAGACACTTAACCCACTGAGCCACCCAGGTGCCCCTGCATTTTCTCACACTTACAATAAACTCTTTCCAACACTGCACAGTTATTTGATAAGAAATGTCACAGAAGGTGCTCTTAGGTAGGAGGTGGTCATTTGACAATGGAGTCAGACAGTTAATATTTGCAGATGAGGGAAGATGCCCAGATCCTGGTACAATTCAAATAGGAAGAAGATTAGCCAGAAAGAAGTGAGGCTTTCTGTGGGTGTTGACTGTGCGGGCGAAGTTGTGGACATGACAGAGTGGACGTCCAGCACAGGGACGGTGAGGGGCGAGGGGCTGAAGAGCGGTCACGGCGAGGATGGGATGCTCTTGTTAAACGGAAGGGGGACAGTGTCCCCTGTGCAGTGAGGGGTGCCCGCCCCGCTCCCCAGACTCCTTGCCTGTGCAGCCTTTGGACCAGGAGGCTGAAAAAGTCCCAGCCCACTGGAAGATTGGAAAAGATGAAATAAGGAAAAGTTTAGGAAGAGTAAGACAGAAAGATGGGGCATTTCAAAGCCCTCGCTGTGAAACTCATTGGGGAGGCAAATGTGAAAGGAATGTGGCTTTTTTTTTTAAAGCAAGGGACACATTTTAAATGCATGGGGAAGGGTTGCCTGGGTGGCTCAGTTGGTTAAAAATCTGACGTCTGATGTTGGTTCAGATCGTGAACCTACGGTCCGCTGAGTTGAAGCCCCGCGTCGGGCTCTGTGCTGACAGCTCGGGCCTGGAGCCTGCTTCAGATTCTCTCTCTGTCTCTCTCCGGTTTGTGCCCTGTCTCTGTCTCTGTCTCAATAATAAATAAGAGACATTTAAAAAAATTTTTTAATGCATGTAGACAGTCCCCAGTGGAGAAAAACCATCCTTGAAAGGAACGAGATGACGGCTCAAAAATAAGCCAGCAGGACCGGAGGGTCCCGTGGAGATCTGAAGGGCGCCCCAGAGAGGCCAGTGAGCTCGTCCGCGCTGCTGGCGTCCTGACTCTTTGCCTCCACACTTGGTGGGGACCGAACCGAGCAGGGTCACCCCTCCTGGCAGGGAGGAGCCCATCCTGTATGTGGAGGAAAAGTGGGTTTTCACATCCGAGGACGAAACCTGAGTGGATCCACAGAAAGCCGTGTCGTTGTGCGAAGTGAGGACCAGACAAGACTCCCTTTCTGCACCGCCCCTGCCTTCTGTGCACACTCCGTGCCCCTGCTCCCCGTTAACGCCCTGTTATCAAAAACAAACAGAAACTTGGTATTATTAATCACGGGTTTCGCTAAGTTGCAACCGACTGTTTACATGTTGGCTCAGCTTGATGGACAAAAAACAAACCAACCCAGCATGGCAGTAGACCTTCTTTATGATCCTGAAGTTATTACGTCATTTCTTCTGTTCCGTCTGGAAAAGACACAAGAGGCTGGCAGGCTTTTCCAGCTGATAAAATTAAACTTCATCTCATTAGTCATTACAAAACCATGCACAAGAAAGAAAGACTGACGTAAAACAAGACCAGTCGGGCTTTTTAATGTGGCGAGAGAGAGCGCCGTGCAGACGGCCCCGATGAAAGGTCGTGTCTCCACGTCTCCTTAAAGAAAGTGTTACCTGCTGGGAAATTAGAGAAGTCCCATCTAGAAACACAGCTAGATCCAGAAACCGCCACGAAAAGACTGTCACTGGAACCTGATATGGGTTGATTACGTCATGCCGAGCCAAATTCAGATTATAAATATTTCATCAGTGGAAAAGGAAGCCAGCTGATGGTTCTATTTTTGAGGGGTTTTTTTTATATTTTGTTTGAAACTCATTAGTAAAATGGAAAGAAATTCTTTCCATAATTATATTCTCTAAGTTTAAAATAATTTCAAGTTTCAAGAATGCGCTGTACTTTAAAAAAAAACCCCTTTGAATAGTAACTGTTTATTTTAGTCCCAAACTACTGTATAAATGAAATCTATTGTGGCAGACTTTTCAGGACCAAAAGTAAAAAAGCACTCAGGATGCGTCAGTCTACAGTGGATGTCTGGTACGTCGGTTTGAAGGAACCGGGAACAGAAGCGTGGCTCTGAAGAAGAGGTGGCTTTGTTGGGAAGAGTCTGTGCGCTGAGCTGCGGGGCCGCCCGGGGTGGGGGGGGGGGGGGGGGGGGGGGGGGGGGGGGGGGGGGGGGGGGGGGGGGGGGGGGGGGGGGAGCGGTGGCCGTCGGCCCGCACGGCTGTGCAGGACTGTCTAAACAACTTCCACGCGGTTGTTTCATGTGGCTTTTCTCTTCATTTTGATGGAAATAGAAATTTCGCATCCGCTCTGTTTTACTCTGTGCGATCGCACAATTTGTGTATGGATCTGGGAAGGCTCCTTGGAGGCGGTGACCTGCCTGCTTTGTGGTGATGGAAACGTCATCTGAAGTTAATCAAGAGCACCGTGCACTCAGCCCACGAGGCCATCTGTGCTCCCCTTCCTGTGACGCCCGTCTCCTGTGCCCTGCCCCACAGTGCCCCGGAAACGGCCTCCTCCATCTCTCCCTGGGCACACGTCGTGTTGATCTCCCTCGTCCTGAGCCACATTGGCATCTGCCGACAGGGACTGTCCTGTACAACTCACTCATTTCCTTTTCCGGATGGCACGTTCTTTGATGGAAAGAGCTGTGTCTTGTCTTTTTCCTTCTTTTTTAAAAATATTTACTTATCTTTGAGAGAGAGACAGAGTGTGAGGAGGGGAGGGGCAGAGAGAGAGGGAGACACAGAATCCAAAGCAGGCTCCAGGCTCTGAGCTACCTGTCAGCACAGAGCCCATTGCAGGGCTCAAACCCATGAACCGTGAGATCATGACCTGAGCTGAAGTCGGATGCTCAACCGACTGAGCCACCCAGGCGCCCCGGGAGAGATGGGCCTTGTTCAGACCCGTAGTCCCTGCATGTGACGCGCGGTTCCTGGTGCATCACGGGCAGCAAACGTTTCCCAAATGGGTAACTTTTCCTCTGCTGTATTGCAGGTCAGCCCGGACCCAGGAGACGGACCCCGGAGACGGAGAGCTTTGTGCCGGACCGCAGACCCGAAGGAAGCCCATTGATGGCTTTCCTACCGCCGTCGTTAAAGCACCAGTGAATCGCGGGGCAGCACTGGGTTGTGATTTGGATGCAGCTGAGGAAAATGCAGACCATCAAGAAGGAGCAGGTGTCCCTGGACGTGGGCAGCGGCGGGGACAAGATGCCGGCGCTCGGGCCCGCCCTGGCCGACATCTCGGAAGACCTGGCGGCCGGTGAGGAGCTGCTGCTGGGCGAGGGCAGCGTGGGCAAGGGCCGGTCGTCGGCCTGCCGGCGGAAGCGGGAGTTCATCCCCGACGACAAGAAGGACGCCATGTACTGGGAGAAGCGGCGGAAGAACAACGAGGCGGCCAAGCGGTCCCGGGAGAAGCGGCGGCTCAACGACCTGGTGCTGGAGAACAAGCTGATCGCGCTGGGCGAGGAGAACGCCACGCTCAAGGCCGAGCTGCTGTCCCTCAAGCTGAAGTTCGGGCTCATCAGCTCGGCGGCCTACGCGCAGGAGATCCAGAAGCTCAGTCACTCCACGGCCGTGTACTTTCAAGACTACCCGGCGGCCAAGCCCAGCGCCGGCCCCTTCGCGGACGAGCACGAGCCGCCGCTGGTGACGAGCGGCTGCATCTCGGTCATCAAGCACTCCCCGCAGGCCTCGCTGTCCGACGCCTCCGAGGCGTCCTCGCTGGAGCACCCGCAGGACGGGGCCGCGCGGGGTGGCTGCGGCAGCCCCGACCGCAAGTTCCAGGCCATCAAGCAGGAGCCCGTGGAGCTGGAGGGCTACGCCCGGGAGGCGGGTGACGAGCGGGGCGCCTTCCGGGCCTCCGTGTACCAGAACCTCATGGGGACCGCCTTCCCCGGCTACTCCCACTCGCCGCCGCTGCTGCAGGCCGCCCGGTCCTCCAGCAGCTCCCCCAGGACCTCGGAGACGGACGACGGCGCGGTGGGGAAGTCCTCGGACGGCGAAGATGAGCAGCAGGTCCCCAAGGGCCCCATCCACTCCCCCGTGGGGCTGCAGCGCGTGCACGCCGCCGTGGTGAAAGTCCCGGAGGCGAACGCCGCGGCCCTGCCGCACAAGCTGCGCATCAAAGCCAAAGCCATGCAGATCAAAGTCGAAGCCTTCGATCATGAGTTCGAGGCCACGCAAAAGCCGTCCTCGCCCGTGGACGTGACGCCCAGGAGGCATTTCGAACTGGAGAAGCACAGCGCCCCGAGCGCGGTGCATCCCCCCCTCCCCCCGTTCTCAGTGCAGGTGACGAACATCCAGGATTGGTCCCTCAGATCGGAACACTGGCACCAAAAAGAGCTGAATGGAAAAACTCAGAACGGCTTCAAAACGGGAGTTGTGGAAATGAAGGACGGGGGCTACCACGTCTCTGACCCGGAGAACTTGTTTCTGAAGCAGGGGGCGATCGCAGACTGGTCGGCCGAGGGGGCGTCACTGAAGAGACTCATAGCCACACACCAGGTCTCCGCCTCGGACTCCGGGTAGCGCTCCGGGCGTCTGGAGCGCTGTCGTTCGCAGTCGTTGAGTACGTTTTGTATCGGGCGGGATTTTCGCTGGACCCGTAATGTCATTCCACTGTCTGTGTTCACATGCTGTCTGCTGGGTCTCCTCCCGGGCACAGATGACCACGGAGACGAGATCTGCTGTCACTCTGCCTCGTGTACAGTCACGGCGTCTGTAGCAAAGGCTGTGCATATCGAACATTATTTTTGTTGTTCTGTTATAAAGCGTGTCGGTTACCAGTTTCAATAAAGGATTGGTGACAGAGACCGAGCTCCTGCTCCGTGGCACTTGATCTTTCGGGGAAGAGAAAGTGATTTAGGTCACAAAAGTGGATATGAAAATACTCTGCGTTTTATTCACTTGAGGGAGTTTCTCCCCTGACTTGGGGAAAACCGAAATGTGTGTTCAGCACGTAATTTGTGTTTCTTCTAGTTTGCCCCAGGCTCTCCTACGTTTGGAAACGTTCCAAAGAGAGGGAAACAAGTAACAATGAACGTTTTCGCATTTGAGACCAATTTACTAAATTACTCCCCGTTATCTATGTTTCTTTAAGCTTACATTTTCTTGCTCTCTTTTTTTGTTTGTTTGTTTTTAAGTAGAAGAACCCAAGTTTTCTGGCATCAGCCTCACTTGGGTCATCTCCGTTTAGAGTGTGACACATCCATGCGGATGGTTGAGTCACTGACCCACTTTATTAATTAAAGATTCTTTTGAAAGAGTGCGTGAAGATTAAGGAGGCAGTCACTTTTATGTGCTTCTGAATCTTAACAGTTCTAGAGCAAAGCAGTCTAGGGAGTTGACTCGTGAAATTCCAGTTTTATTCAGTTGCCAGAATTCCAGGAACACATCAGTTATCTTATGTCGGCACGGATAGGCTGGGTATCCGCGATGACTTGGTATTTTTACAGTTTGCCAGCGAGGACTATAAATAGCACTTCTCCTGTAACTTAGGAGGCCAGACGACAGCGTCACTCTGAGTAAATTGATGATAAGACCAGCACTGATTTGCCCAGGCTCCACAGGTGCTTGTAGAAGGGAGTGCGGACCAGATCCCTGCTGCTGCGGGGTGGGACCCGCTGGCGGGCGCATGGGGGGCCTGGCAGGTGCCGGTCAAGCCCAGCTTTCCCCAGAGCTGCTGTCCTCGGGAAAGCCCTCTGCGGACCCCCTCTTTCCGCACTGGCTGCCTTCCTGGTCTGCAGTGAGTGTAGGGGCCTGGGGCGTGGTGTGCGGAGTGACGTAAGCCTCGTTCTGCAGGGAGGGGCCCGACTGCAGCCTCTGCGTTAGCCGTCCTTCGGCTGCCCGGTTTGCGTAAAAGCGGACTCCCTTACACTCTCAACCCACCCGGCCACCCAGGCGCCCCCCCTTGTATTCTTGACAGTGGCCCTGTGGAGGCGCCGGGGGTGGGGGGGCTCAGTGGATTGAGTGGTCAACTTCGGCTCAGGTCATGATCTCCTGGTTCGTGAGTTCCAGCCCCGAGTCGGGCTCCGTGCTGACAGCTCAGGGCCTGGAGCTGCTTCGCATTCTGTGTCTCCCTCTCTCTCTGCCCCTCCCCCGCTCGTGCTCTGTCTGTCTCTCTCAGAAATAAACATTTAAAAAAAGTGGCCCTTTGAAGTATAGGCAATGCTAGTAATGCGCATACATGCTGTCCACACTGTCCTTCTGGCCACAGTGACCGGTTCTCTCTCTGAAATGTCCTGGCTCGTAGAGGAGTGTGGCTGCCTGGACGTCTCAGCCCTCGGCCTTCTCTCTTCATGTCTTATCAGTGACTGGGTGAGGCCCGGGGCGAGCCCCTCTCCTCTCCAGTGTTACAGAGCCCACCAGAGCACTGCAATATCATGTGGCTCTCTGGATCCCAAAGCACTTGTCAGCCTGGAGTGGGAGAAATGAGTCGAACACGGGTTACAGTAGGAAGACACAGCACGTCAGATTCCCGTGTTAAAGGGAACACAATAGTGCCGTCACGTCCACAGCTGGGAGGAAAGCGAAACATGAAGACAGCATCCTTCACACCTGGGCGGACATGGCCTAGAGTAGACGCTCCAAAGAAACTAGTGGACGCGGCCGATCTCACGGCCACAAAGCAGGAGAAGATACTAAGAAACCTTGAGAAACTGCCCTGAAAAGAGGGGACCTTCTGTACTGTGTGGACGGGGGGCTAAGGACAAGCAGACGATAGCGAGAAAGGTAAATCTGGCGGCACCCGGCTGGCTCAGTCCGAGGGGCGTGTGACTCTTGACTTCCAGGTCCTGAGTTTGAGCCCCGTGATGGGGGTAGAGTTTACTTAAATAAATAAACTGAAAAAAATACATATTTAAAACGGAAAGGTAAACCTGAGTCATTTTAAGGAGGGAGTAGGCATTGCTCAGAGCAGCACAGAAGCAAAGGGGCCTGCCTGAGGCCCTCGCACCTTCCGTGTTAATGGCTCATATCCGTTGTCCTGGGGAATATTTGGATTTGGACACACTTGGATGACTTCTGTCATTTTGCCGTACGATTTCAAGTATCTAAGATAGGGCTGGGATGATGTCTAGAATGTTAGAGAATGGCAGGGCGCTTAGTGAGTAAAGCGTCCGACTTCAGCTCAGGTCATGATCTCACGGTTCGTGAGTTCGAGCCCTGCATTGGGCTCTGTGCTGACAGCTCGGAGCCTGGAGCCTGCTTCAGATTCTGTGTTTCCCTCTCTTTGCCACTCACATTCTGTCTCTCTCAAAAATAAATAAACATTTAAAGAAATTTAAAAAAAATAAAAGAATGGAAGGAACAAGCAATTCCACACTCACTAGGAACCCAAGAAACATCGTGTTTCTTTTTCACATTTGCACTTTGACACTTCCCATTTCATGGTGTGTAGGGGAATGCTCCCGCCTCCTCCCCACTCCCAAAGTTCTAAAAAAATTATACAAAATGCTTGTATACCAAATAAATCTTTAACGGTTCTCCAAAAGGAAGAATCAGAAGGCTTGAAACACTAAAATTCCTATCAGTTCCCAGAAAGATGGCTATCAGGTAGGGCTTGGTCAGGAGGGAGCTATGGGAGGCTGCTGACCAGCCGTGGGCAGTGTGGTCCTGTGACCCGCCCCTCCCCCCCGCCCCTGCTGAAGGATGGGGAAGGGCAGGAGAGCAGAGGGCAGGGGGGAGGTGAAGATTTGAGGGAAGCCAGGAGGGAGCTGGGAGGGACGCATGGCCGGTCTGTGGAGGCGGCAGAGGCTGTGGGAGCAGCAGATCCGGACGCGTCAGAGCATTCGGGAAAGCAGCTGGGCCCGCCGCCCTCTCCAGTGAGCACGGGCTATGTGTGCTCTGGGCTCTGCACAAGGCCCCTTACAGAAGCTAGACCTTGGGGAGCTCTTCCTACGTCCATGATGGAAACGCAGAGGGGCCATGTGGTATTAGCGTTCTCCAGAGAAGCAGAAGCAGCAGGATATGAGGGTGTCTCTCCGTAAAGATATGCGGAGGGAGACTGAGATTTATCATGAGTAAGTGCCTCAGGCAGTTATGGGGGCTGAGGAGTCCTACAGCCTGCCGTCTGCCAGAGGGAGGCCCAGATAAGTCGGGCCAGCTGTCTGACTCAGTCCGAGTCTGAAGGTTGGAGAGCCAGGGGGGCCTGTGGTGTAGACCCCAATGAGATGTGGGGTCCCACTCAGGCAGTCAGGCAGAGGGGAATTCTCCCTTCCGCCACCTTTTTGTTCTATTCACGCCCTCACCAGATTGGATGAGGCCCACCACACGGGGGAGGGCATCGCTTCTCTCAGTCCTCTGATTCAAATGTTAATGGTGCCCAGAAACGTCCTCACAGACATGCCCAGATCATGTTCCTTCCCCCTGGGCACCCCGTGGCCCGTCAAGCTGACACAAAATTCACCATCACACGTGCCTAAGCTCACCGAGCCAGCAGCAGGGAGGTGGGGACGTGGTATCGGGACACAGTGGACACCTGCCTTAACTAGCAGCGCCTTGCAAGGCAGAAATCAGAACAGAAGGGGAAAGTGGAGGCTCCTCAAAGAACTATCAGTCGAACTCCCCTATGACCCAGCAATAGCACTGCTGGGATCTACCCAAGGGATACAGGAGTGCTGATGCATAGGGGCTCATGTACGCCAATGTTCATAGCAGCACTGTCAACAATAGCCAAATCATGGAAAGAGCCTAAATGTCCATCACCTGATGAGTGGATCAAGAAGATGTGGTATATATACACAATGGAGTACTACATGGCAATGAGAAAGAATGAAATCTGGCCATTTGTAGCAACGTGGACGGACCTCGAGGGTGTCATGCTGAGTGAAATAAGTCAGGCAGAGAAGGACAGATATCATGTTTTCTCTCATATGTGGATCAGGAGAAACTTAACAGAGGACCGTAGGGGAGGACTAGGGAAAAAAAAATAGTGAAGGAGACGGAGGGAGGCAAACCGTAAGAGACTCTTAAAAACTGAGAACAAACTGAGGGCTGATGGGGATGAGGGAGAGGGGAAGGGGGTGATGGGCAGGGAGGAGGGCACTTGTGATGAGCACTGGGTGTTACATGGAAACCAACTTGACAATAAACTATATTTTTTTTTAAAAAGGGAGAAGGGAAGGGGGAAGCACAGTATTTTGTCCCCTTGCTTTGGGCCTGATTGCCCCGTGTCTCCCATTGGTCTTTCCGTGTTTGTTTTCTCCTGCCCGTTGTCACACCCACTGCCTCTGAGGGACCACTCCAACCCCACGCGGAATCGGGTCTCCCGCCCTCGACAGACCCTCTTGCCAGTAAGTACTAAAGGCCGACCTCCCTTGCCTGGAACGGAAGTCCCTCATCATTTTGGCTGCTACGGACTTTCGCGGACTTCCCTCCTTTCTTCCCCTGGGAACCAAACCAGGGGCTGCAAGCGTAAGGGGGTGTGACGTTTCTTTAACAGAGACTAGCCGCGCACTGCACGTGCACGGTGACCGTGGCTCTGCAAACGTTTACCCTCACGTATGTTTCTGTTCTCAGTGTAGACGGGTCTTCCTGTAGGACACAGTCAAAGTCAACTTTGTACCGCTAATGGCGGCTCTTTCCCCTGGAGCCCCGGGGTCCCATGGGAGCCAGGGAAGGGGAAGAGGAGCTGGTGGCAATTAGCGCCCTGCCCCCCGTCCTCCTGGTTTTGGGCTTTTCGGCCCCTCCTCACTCTGTGCAGACATCCTTCTCCAAACCTGCGTACTCTTCTTCCTGTGACTTTCTCTAGCACGAACCTGCCCGGCCTCAAGTACATGATGTCTTGTGCCATTTTGTCTTTTCTCCAGCTGAAACCGGGCCACTATTCAAATAGCATTATGCAAAGTGAGTTCTGATACAAGAACATTAGAACAAAGTTCTCAAGACAGCCGTTCCGTAGCTGAGAGTGTATCTGTTCTGTATTTACGGGTGACCCTTGACCTTTTGATCCAAAAGCTGGCATTCATGGTGTAAAACACATGCACTCTTAGAAGCCGATTACATCTCAGTCAAAAAAAAATATGTTTTGTTTTGAAAAATAAAGATAAAAATGTGTTCTCCGAAATTGTACCCCTTAAGGACATCTAAGAATAGGTTGAGTAATCCAACCAGGCTCTGAATGAAAAACAAAATGGTCTTAGTTTTCTTAGACCAGAGAGCTGCAACTTTTGTTAGTTTATCCCACGGTTACTAGTTTTTTAAAAAAATGAGTCCCTCCATCCATCTATCTTTCTATCCACTCATCAGTGCAGAGAAAGAGAGAGAATGCATGTACTGAAGTCATTTAAAACATTTGGGGCGCCTGGGTGGCTCAGTTGGTTAAGCATCCGGCTTTGGCTCAGGTCATGATCTCATGGTTTGTGAGTTCGAGCCCTGCGTCGGGCTCTGTGCTAACAGCTCACAGCCTGGAGCCCGCTTCTGATTCTGTGTCTCCCTCTTTCTCTGTGCCCCTCCCCTACTCATGCTCTGTTTTTCTCTGTCTCGATAATAAATAAAAACATTAAAAAAAATAAATAAATAAAGACTTGCCTTCCAGGAAGGCGGGCAGGAGGGCAGCGGGGCCGCCTTCCAGCGGTCAGAGAAAGCCGCACCCCCAGCAAAGCCCGACGACACAGGGCACTGCAGGGAGCTGAACCCGCCAGGCTGTGCGCTGGTCCCGGGAGCCAGACATCCCCTCACGGACTATAGGACCCCCTCCTAAAAGTGGTGAAGTCCTCTGAGGGCTGGTGTTCAGATAGGCTTTGGGGCAACCATCACCTGTTAACGTTTTTGTGGGGAACATCTCTGGGTCAGTCTTTTAAGGGATACCATCTGGCCGCTGCACTTAGCGCTTCCGTAAAATTGCTCCTGACCCTGGAGTCACTCGATTTTGCTATTTTCTGCCTTAGGTTCCGGCAGCCTGTCCAATAGTTTTAAGGTAATTTTAAGATTCACCAATTGCTACTGTTCACTATGTCTTGGGCTTCCAATGGAATAAAAATGTTATTTAAAAAAATGTAAAAAAAAAACTTTTTTAATGTTTATTTTTCAGAGAGAGAGGGAGACAGAGCACAAGCAGGGGAGGGGCAGAGAGAGAGAGGAGACACAGAATCCGAAGCAGGTTCCAGGCTCTGAGCTGTCAGCACAGAGCCTGACGCAGGGCTCGAACCCATGAACCATGAGATCATGACTTGAGTTGAAGTCAGGCGCTTAACCAGCTGAACCACCCAGGCACCCCTAAAAATATTATTTTAAAGGACATTTCTGCACTTCTTATCTCCTTTTATGAATGTTTCCTAATGAATCCTCATTAAACCATTAAGGTAAGTATGACAATTTATTATTATGTATTTGTTTTTCTATAAAATGAGAACAGCTTGTCTGTAATGGTCACAGAAGCTTCCAGAACATCTGCCTTGAAGTTAACTTCCAAAGGCTTCGTGCGGGACAATCTGTTCTCCGCGTACGGGACTCAATCATTTCTCAAGTCCCTGAGAAGCAGTGGCAGCAAACCAACTACTGCTGGTTTGATTTACGCTATTTTTAAGCCACTTTATTTTTGGCAGAGACCTTCTGTTTCCTCACACGTCCTACTCAGAATAATGCCCCCAGGATTCCATTTCTATACGGGCCTAAAGGTTAAGTCAGGAAGAGATACACGGAGTAAATTCGACGAATGCAGATATGAAAACACAGGAACTGTGAATGTTTGTGGCGTCTTGAGTTGTGAGTCTTTGAGGTGTTTCTGCGATCAGAGGACTCCTGAGATGCGTCCCGGGACCGGAAAGCGACGCCAGAGTGATCTCGCACAGCCCATAGGACGTAAACCTGCTGAGCTTTTGTTGTGGGATTAGCAGCGGGAACATCTCCCTTGCCACCGATTTTACACGCGGTTTTCCGGTTAACTTTTTAAAATACAAATGGGATCCAAGCCAGTCTTCTGGTTTCTTGCCAGGGAGACCCAGCTTTGCTAGGCAAGGTGTGGTTCTCCGCAGTGAGAGCCTGACCCGTGAGCTTCTAGAACACCGAATCTCAGGCTCCGCCCTGAAGTAGAATCAGCATTCCAGTGGGATCCCTAGGTGACCCACCTCTCCTCTCCGACGTTTGGGAGGTGTGATCTACAGGAGGGTCCTCAGAACTCTGTCTTGGTGAAATTAGTGGAAAATGGCGGGTATAGTGAGTTTTTCATGAAGCTAAATACATGTTTGTTTTTAGTACAAAGTTACAAAACTTTGTACTCCTACATTCTTGGTGGCATTTTTTGTATAAAATGATGTGGGGGAGGGGGCGCCTGGGTGGCTCAGTCGTTGAGTGTCCGACTTCAGCTCAGGTCATGATCTCATGGCTCGTGGGCCTGAGCCCCGCGTCGGGCTCTGTGCTGACAGCTCGGAGCCTGGAGCTGCTTCGGAGTCTGCGTCTCCCTCTCTGCCCCTCCCCTGCTCACACACACTCTCTCTCTCAGAAATAAATAATAAACATAAAACACTTTTTAAAAAGGTTAGCACCCACCCTAATGACCTTACGTTAACTCTCTTACCTCAGTAAAGACCACGCCTCCTTTCGGAGGTGCAGGGGCTTCGGCTCCACACGCACACTGTGGAAGGACACAACCCAGTGACTGACGTAACTTAGCAGGGTAAGTATGTGGTAGAGTTTTTATGAAGCAAAAGTCCCTCCTCCATGGTTTATCCACTCCACAGATGCAGCCAACTGTTAGGGTTTCCAGTGCTTTCCGACGGTTGGTCACTTCGGAAATGGAGGCACCATTAAATTAACAATGGAGAACCAAACCACATCAGCCCCGGTAAGCGGGAATGGACTCAGTGTGACTCAGATAGATAAAGAGGGTCGAGTAGTTTCCCAGTTATACAAATATAAAAGGAACATAGTACAGAAGTAGAGAGAGAACATTTTCCTGTCGGATCCCAGTTCACACTGGCCAGTGTGAAGCAGTTCAGTCGTTTGTATTTTTCCATGTTAAAAATGCCTGCGGGGCGCCTGGGCGGCTCAGTCAGTCAAGTGCCCAACTCTTGAATTCAGCCCAGGTCATGGTTTTGCAGTTGGTGGGATTGAGCCCCACGTTGGGCTCTATGCTGACAATGTGGAGCCTGGTTGGGATCTTCCCTCTCTCTCTCTCTCTCTCTCTCTCTCTTCCCCTCCTCCTACCTCCCCTGCTCTCGGTCTCTCAAAATAACTTTAAATAATAATTATAATAAAAATGCCCATATATGAGAACTGATGCTAAGGCATATGCAAATATGGAAGTCCACATAGAGGTGTTTTCACACCCATTTTCACTTTTATCAGTAATCCATCAAAATATCTCAGTTTCGTGATGTCATTCAGCGCGGGTGTGTTTAACAGCTCGGCATTACGGACCACCAGCACGCCTCGGTGGGAGGAGGGCGGGCCACGCGCCTTCCTCTCGCTGGTGACGCAGGCAGCCCAGCGCCTGACCGCTTTCTTGAGCGGACCTTGCTGGCCAGTCACCCGGCGGCTCTCTCCAGTGCACTGTCCTCTTGCTGCCCTCACCACAGAGAGAGGAGCAAGGCAGGTGTCCACTTTCCTAGATTCTCTTGCGGTGAAGGGAGGGGAAGTGACCCCGTTTGTCAGTGAAATGTAAGGGACGTCAGATCTCTCTCTCTGGAAGGATGGAAGGGTGTCCACATCACTCTTCTCTGCCACGAAATAAGTCGTCTGAGGTCACCAAGCCCCTGGGGGAGGGCCAGGAAACAGCAAGGATTCTGACACTCAGAAGAAGAGCTCCCCAGGAATTGGGCCATGTTGAAATTAAGGACTTTATTCATCAAAAATACACCACAGGCTGGAAGACGCCTATAACCAGTGCCTATAACCAACACGAGAGTCAGAATCAGATGATACTAAAGACTCCTACCAGTTTACACGGAAAGGGGCACACTTCACCATCGAGGATATCTGAAGGGCCAATAAACATGAAAAAGTGTCCAACATCCTTAGTTATCAACAAAATGCAAAGGAAGAACATAGTGAGATCCGCCACCCACCCACCAGCAAGCCTAAAGTCAGAAGGCTGAAAATATCAAGTGTTGACAAAGACATGGAGCAACTGGGACTTCCAGACCTGGTTGGTAGGCATGGAAGTTGGCATATTAAATCCAGAACCTGTCAGGATCTACGAAGGACGGACGTATATGCAGACCTCTGCTCTCATCGCTGCTCTGATCCCTGTTCCCACTGCTCTGATCCCTGTTCCCCGTTCACCGCCACCTCAGAGGCATCGCAGGGGTGCCAGCGCTGGGGCAGGAGCAGCAGAGCCTGCGTCCTCATGCCTTCCTCCGCACCTCCTCTGTCCCCACTCATCATTTGCTCGGTGTCCCCCCAGCCTGGCGGGAGGCGGGAGCCATAGCCTCTGGGCAGGAGACCCCTGCCCAGAGCCTCAGTGTCACAGCCGAGCCGGACTTGCTCTGTGTCTCTGTCCCGTTAGGACATCTGCTGTCTTGTCTTTCCATCCTGGTGTTGGTAACAAGAGCTGGAACCCCAAGATTCTGCAGGACAACTGACCCACTGGGCTCTTCAGGAAAGTTAATGTTTTAGAAAAAAGAAAGAAAGAAAAAGAAAGGAAGAAAGAAAGAAAGAAAGAAAGAAAGAAAGAAAGAAAGAAAGAAAGAAAGAAAAGTAAAGGAAGAAGGAAGGAACGAAGGAAACAAAAGAAAGAAAGAAAAGTGGGGACTACTTTAGATTGCAACCAGCTTAACCAAATATAATGTGCGAATTTTAAATAGAAAAAATGCTATGGAAGACCTACCGGGAAACCACGTATACACAATTTTACAGAATCCTTATCAAGTAGTAGGTGTGATAATGCTATTACATAGAACAATTTATTCTTAAGAGATAAATATTTAACATGTTTATTTAGTTTTGAAAGACAGAGAGAGACAGCATGAGCAGGGGAGGGGCACAGAGAGGGAGACAAGAATCGGAAGCAGGCTCCAGGCTCCGAGCTGTCAGCACAGAGCCCAAGTGGGGCTTGACCCCATGAACCGTGTGAGATCATGACCTGAGCCAAAGTCAGACGCTCAACCGTCTGAGCCACCCAGGCGCCCCTAAAACTTAGTTTTAAATATAAATTTGATTAGAACAACAGGAACCATAACATCTGCTCCAGAAATGTGTCACATGGCAAAACCTATGGTCTTGTCCTACATTCTGAACAGTCCCTGCAGTGAAACGCAGCGAAATGGGATATGAAGCTGTGAAATGCAGGAAAAAAGACATGGCAGGTAGCTCTGATGAACACCCACGGCGAGAGTGAGAACAGACCCCAAATGCACATACAGAGACACAGAGACGCTCTCGCACAAAGTGAGAAGAGCGCAGGTGCCAACAGAAAATCACTCTAACAGAATGTCATCGTCTTGGAAAATGGCCACGAAACAGATGGAAGAAGTGGAAGCAGAATCGGTCAGGAGCATGAGCCCCAGCCCTGGCTCTCACCAGCCACAGGACATTGGGCACGTTTTCCTTACGCCTGTCCAAGTTTCCACTTTATCAAAAATGATGATTAAAATACAAAGATACATAGACTGCAAAGAGAAGGATGTTCAACACTTAGCAGAGTGCCTGGGTGCTGTTATGATCACAGACACACTTCACAGGTTTTTTGGGGTGTCTAAAAACTTACCATAATCATCACAGGGCACCTGGGTGGCTTAGTCGGTTAAGTGTCTGACTCTTGATGTTGGATCAGGCGGTGATCCCAGGTTCATGGGATCCAGCCCGGTGTCGGGCTCCCTGCTGAGGGCGGAGCCTGCTTCAGACTCTCCTTCTCTCCCTCTGCCCTTCTCCCCTGCTTATGGGCTCACTCTCTCTCTCGCTCTCTCTTGCTCTCAAATTAAAAATAAAATAAAGAAATAAAACAAAGATCATACTGACTCAATGGTAGCCGTTTTCATTAAAGTCTGAATAGATACACGTAAAACATTCCGCGTGAGGTCATATTGTTTAAGAAGAGATCCTCTAGACGGAGTTAGAATTTTTACCTTTGTAAAGAAAAGAAATTGCTAAGATGTTTTCTTTGTGGGGGAGAAGGGCACAGGTAAGATAGATGGCCTCTGCCTCGAATTTGTTTATTTCAGTCAAAACCTGGCCAACTCGTCATTAGATTTTTTGGTAGGAAAGATGCTAAGACACGAAAATGCACGAAGCGTGTTACTGCATCCCTTTGACATCCCGATCACCGTTCTTTTCAGGTTTTGGGGTTATTTAGCCTTTTGTTCTCTTCAGTTTCATTATAATTTAGAAGAGATGGGCAGCCCACAGCCATGTAGACTCACCAGGTGTGGCTGCCCCCTGGCATCACAACATTCTGTCTTGTGCCCAATCCTGTTCTTTTCCTTTCCCCCAAGAAGGAACTTAGGAGGGCAGTGGGGGAACCCAGACGAAACACAGTAAAGCCACAGGTGCGCAGAGAGCCTGCCCCCGCCACCCTCGAGCTTTCGTCTGCCATGACTTCTAGACACCTGTCACCTCCATGACAGGTGTGGAGGAAGGAGATGGTCATCCACGCGGCTGAGAAGAGCTGCTCAGATGGTCAGATCAGGCCAAGTTTCACATACGGGAGATTCTTTTTGTTCGTGTTTTCCCTGACGGCGGTAAGAAGCTGGAGAGAAACACCTGCAGAGTTGTCCACAACGTGAAGGCGGTGCTTGGAAAGACCCGAGGTGCAGAGTGAGTTGAGCTGGGCAACTCCACGTTGTTCTCCACACGTTGAGCACGGAGGGGCAGCCGTGTTAGTCAGCCGAGCGGCCAGGTGCACCGCGGGTGGTGCTTGACTTCACACGTCCACTCTCCGGATCCCAGGGCGCCCAGGCGTTGGGCTAAACGACATCCTGAGTGTGTCTGGGAGGGTGTTTCTGCACAGATTAACATCTGAGTAAGTGGACTGGATAAAGCAGATTGCCCTCCCCATGTGGGTGGGCCTCAGCTATCCACAGAAGCCTGAATAGAACTCCAAGAGGGGAAGGGAGAATGTGTTCTCTCTGACTGCTTGCACTGGGATATGCTCTGCCCTTGGGCTGGAAATTTGACCATCAGCTCCCCTCCCAGGCCTTTGGACTTGGACTGGAACGTACCCCATGGGCTCCTGGGTCTCCAGCTTGGATACAGCAGATCTTGGGACGTCTCCATAATTGCATGAGCCAATCCTTATAATAAGTCTCTCTCTCGATCCCTCTCCCCCAAATATGAGATATGCATATATATCATGCATAGATAAACAAGTATGTATTTCTAAATACATGTATGTCCTACTGGTCCTAACAAATATACTGAGATTTATGACCCACAGCATGTAGACTGCAGCCGAAGCCACGGATGTGGGTGGCATCATCCCAAGAGGGCGCGTCAGGGGCAGACAGGACAGCAGCGAGGACAGCACCCACCCAGCATCCACACTAAGGGGCAGGAAGGCATCTCTAAGGAGAAGCTGGAGGGGGAGGGGCACAGCCCAGTGTCACAGCCCCTGGAACAGCCACAGGAGAACCCTGGAAGGAGAGCCATCTTTATTTAAAATTTTAAAATGTTTTATTTATTTTTGAGACAGAGAGAGACAGAGCATGAGAGGAGGAGGGGCAGAGAGACAGGGAGACACAGAATCTGAAGCAGGCTCCAGATTCTGAAGCAGCACAGAGCCTGACATGGGGCTGGAACTCACAAATGTGAGATCATGACCTGAGCCGAAGTCGGAGGCTCAACCAGCTGAGCCACCCAGATGCCCCAGTAGAGCCATTTTAACTAGGACTCGGATGCCCCCTTGCTAACTTTAGACATTCCAATAGACGATTTTCTACACTGACTTGCTTACTTTTCGTCACTTCTCTGTATTTATTTGCAATGTCACTGCCTGGAAGCGTTGCAAGTGGAAATGGATATTGCTTCTTAAAATTTTTTTTTTTTTTGAGGCTTAGTGGGGAACTGACGTGGTGCCAAAACATCCCTGCCCAGACCCCTTGTTGCTGGCAGGGGCACATGATGCCCGAGACAGAGGAACTGCGTGTGGTCAGTGTCCGCGGCACTGACAGTGGCGATCAGACCACCGTCCTCCTTCCTGGAGCCATGTGAACTTCATGCTAGCGCTCAGGAAGTGCCCTCATCCAACAGCGTTAGCTGGAGTTGAATGAAGCCTTTCTATGTGCTGTCCGGGTTGTGGTCAAATCCAGGATACAGGAGACAGACGAAATCAGGACACTCACACTTACAGCCGCATTCCGTGCACAGAATAACTGTCCCTTCAGAAAGCCAGGGTCGTGGAACCAGGGCCTGGGGGTGCAAGGGAGGGGTCTCTGTTTTATTAAGAGAGATGATCCTAGACATAGGAATGCAGTGCACAGTCCTTAATTGGAGCTGGTATCTACACAAAAAGCAAGTCCTGGGACAACTGGAAAGCTGGACTATGACTCAATATTGGAGATTCTGGGGCATTATTCATTTGGTTCGGGATGATGATGACCATGTGACTAGAAAGTAAAAGTTTCATTTTAAACATTTTTTTTAATTTTTGAGAGACAGAGAGAGACAGAGCGAGCAGGGGAGGGTCAGAGAGAGAGGGAGACACAGAATCCAAAGCAGGCTCCAGGCTCTGAGCTAGTTGTCAGCACAGAGCCTGATGCGGGGCTGGAACCCACGAACCGTGAGATCATGACCTGAGACGAAGCTGGACACTTAACCGACTGAGCCACCCAGGCGCCCCAAAAGTTTCATTTTTTAAATGTTTATTTTTGAGAGAGAGAGAGCAAGCATGTGGGCAGGGGAGGGCAAAGAAAGAAGGAGAGAGAGAATCCCAAGCAGGCTCTGCACTGTCAGAGCAGAGCCCAACATGGGGCTTGAACACAAGAACCATGAGGCCTGAGGTGAAGTGAGACACTTAACCAACTGAGCCCCAGGTGGCCCTAAAAGTTTCTTTTTTTTTTAAATGTTTTTTTAAAAATGTTTGTGAGAGAGACAGAGTGCAAGGAAGTGAGCTGTCAGCACAGAGCCTGACATGGGGCTTGAACTCAGACGGTGAGATCATGACCTGAGCTGAAGCTGGACGCTTAACCAACTGAACCCCCCAGGCATCCCCTTAGAAGTTTATTAAAAAAAAAAAAAAAAAGAAATGCGTACTGAAGTGTTTAGCGGTGAACTGTCATAATAACTCACGCTGCAAATATGGCGGAAAGAATGTGGGAGAGAGATGTCTTTATTTTATTTTATTAAAAAACTTTTAAAACATTTATTCATTTTTGAGAGAGTGATAGAATGTGAGCGGGGGAGGGGCAGAGAGAGAGGGAGACACAGAATCCGAAGCAGCTCCAGGCTCTGAGCTGTCAGCCCAGAGCCCGACGAGGGGCTTGAACGCGGGGCTCGAACCCATGAACCACGAGATCCTGACCTGAGCCGAAGTCAGATCCTTAACCAACTGAGCCACCCAGGCGCCCCGTGATGTCTTTATTTTAAAGAGATACACACACATTATTTAGGGATACATGTCACGTCTATGGTTTACATTAAAATGTTCCCCACATGAAACACCCAGAAGAGAATTAGACATTACTAACGTTCACCAACATCGGGTCCCCCCTACTTTCTGGTGGCCTGGGGAATTACACGCCCCCGTGTTTAGAAGTTAGTATCCGAAGTAGCAGGTCATCGGATCTGCCGATGGAATGTGAGCAGAAGTAATGAGCAAGTTCAAGGGCAACTGCATCATCATCTGCACTGACCCTCGGGTCTGCTCGGGGCCTGCACCACGGCACACTCACTCGTCTCTTATCTTGATGCTGGAGGGTCTGTCAACCCGGGTCCCCAAGCAAGGACCCTCTCCTTCCCACCAACCTATGCTGGACAGATAGCAATAAATTCTGCTGCTGTACAAACTGCTGTAAGGCCACTGAGGTCGTTTGTTACTGAGGTATAACACAGTCTTTCCTGACTGATACAGTCGATAAGTATTAAAGCTAGGTGACAGGTTGGTTTTACAATAAAACCAATACAATATTTTACAATAAAATTTTTTTACAATGAAAGGTCCAAGTAATGATTTTCTTTGAAAATGAGTCTCTATATCGCCGGCAGCGGTTCACGGAGACTTCTGCGTGTTGATGTCTTCCCTGTGACACTGGAGCCAGCTCTGTGCTGTTCGAGTAAATATTTTGATACAGTGGGAAGAGTCAGGACTCGGTCCTGCTTCTAAAATTTATTCTGGCTGACAAGAATCAGGTTCTCTGGATTTCACTTTCCTTCCCCCATAAAAATGAAGAGTTTAGATAACACAGCCTCTGAGCTGCTTTCCACTGCTACACCAAAACGATCAAGCAATTTAGGTACGTATCCAGTTACTTTTAAATGGATATAAACGTATATATGTATGATATTCAGCTGATTTGAAACCTATTTGGTTTTTCTTTGAACTTAACTTTCTTGATCATATTAACTTTGTTTCTTGTGTAGATACTCTGCCAAGGGAAAAAAAAAATTTTAAGAAATGGTGACTTTGAGGGTGAAAGCAAATAAATGTTATCTTCCCATCTCAAAGCATCCTGCCCAGTAACAGCCCAGGCAAAGACTGAGTGCATCTCTCCCAAAAGGGGGAGAACTCTGCCTGGTACCTATACGTTTATAAAGATGAGGGTGTTTACAACTCTTACTCTTAAGAAGAAAGCTGGGGTTATTTTGAGTGTCAAAAATCAGGATTTTAGTGTTATTTTAAGGCAATGAAGGCAATTCCTTAAACAGACACAGCAATCAACAAGATACCACACAGGAACAAGGTACTTGGAGAAGATTCCCCAGTGACTACAGGCTGGAGGTTGGAAGCAAGCATGTCCTGATGTCATTCCTCTGGTTTCCACGTGGAGGGACCTCACTGGAGTGACACGCTGGGCCCGTCCACGCTTGCCTTGCTCCACGGAGGAAAAGGGGCTCGTCTGTTTGATTGCCCTCAAAGTCAGGATGCCGGCTCTGTTACTGCCATGGTTACTGAAGGCAGGAGGGGACGTACAGAAGAAACTTCTAGATTGGATGGCAACGCTCTGTTTCTGGACCTGGTTAGTGCTTTCCAGTATGTATCCAACAACAGTTCCCGCAGGTCACGTATTTGTCTTCTGTGGTTTTCTGAATTTTCACTTTACAGCAAGAAGAGTCTGATTGGCCATTTGGGGGAAAGGGACCAAGGGTCGGTGGCTTAGCCACTTCCTTTTGCACCCATCTGCAGACGTGGGCTTTCTCTGCTCCTCCACGCCTTGGGTTGTAGGGGGCCAGGTCCCCCAATGATGGGGTGGCCATCGTAGTGAGCCTTCTCGGAGCGGTTCCAGCTGTCCATGATTGAGGAAGTCCGTCTTGTTCGGGAGCCCGGTACCAGGAAGCCCATGTGGCTGCAGGCAGGAAACCACAGCTGCGAACAGCCCTGATCCCAGGAATCAGAGTAAGAGAGGAAAGGCCTTGATAACACAAACCTGGGTGTTTAATCTCCCACCCCCACACCCTTCTCTCAACAGGCTGGGTGGGGGTGGTGTAGTGCTTTTTTTCCCCCCTGTCTTGATGGTGACTAGCCAACAGTGCTGTAGAAGACAAGAAAACAAGAACGGGGACAGAAGTCGGTGGGATAGGTATCAGCACGTAGTGTGACAGCCATCGGCAGCATTCCTAGGATTTGTTCAACACCAGGAAGTCCGCAAGCAAAGCATGTGTGTGCCAAACACGGACAGAGAGGGAGTGGAAAGACTAAGACGTACCTGCCATTTGTGATCTAAGTATTCACGAGGTTTTCATCCGCCCCCCGTCTGGCCCTCCGTGTCCTCCACTGAAAAACCACGGAGCTGCTCACAGCAGGGAGCTGGCCGGCGCAGTGACGGTGACAGGGAAGCCCGGCCGCGGGCACCTCCCCCGATCGGGGCTCCGCGCTCAAGCGTCAGTCGGGCCCTTGTAGCCACGAGGCTGGCGTGGATCATGCAGCAAAGACAGACAGACAGACACACAGGTGCCCAGGATTTGGGGAGTGAACCCCCACCACCAGCTTGCACCCTGCCCTGAGTTCATTAGTGAACCCTATTTTTTTCCACTTTGCCCCTCCCTGTGTGTTTTAACTGACTTGACTAAGCGTTTGGAGCGGCTGAATTTGTCCTGCTGGGCTGGGAGGTCTGGGTCCGCCTGCCTGGGCCACCTGACTGGCGGCGTCCCGCTGGGGTGAAGATGGGACCAACCCCAGCCAAGTGCTCGGGCAAGTCCAGGTTACGCTGCGGCTTACACTGCAGAAATGCTCTCCGACATGAAAGTAATATTTAAAAGGAAAACCTCCAACCTAGGAGACTGAGAAAACTGACCCGTCCAGCAGTAAAAAGGCTTTAAGCAAGAGGTTAGGAAATAGATCCGGGTCGAAAACTCCATGGAAGCCTGATCAAATCTAAAGAGAAAAGAACGGAGAAAACCCACAGCCGAAGGAGGTGTCCCCGGGGTTGGTGAGCCGCGAGGACGGAGGCAAGCTGGAGCGGCCCTGCCCCTCTGGGGGCTGAGCCCGGACGGCTCTTGGGAGCCCCCAGCTCCCCAGCCCCCACTCTGCCTGGGAGCAGAGAGAGACCCGCCATGGTCCACGGCACAGAGCATGGCCTGCACAGCCAAAAACACTGCTCATGGCCCGTCACCCGTCACAAAACCGTGGGCTTACCCCAGGTGACGCTTCAAGAAGAAAACAGCTTGATGACATCTTAGGAAAATATAATGAGTTAACAGAGCGAGTGAAAAAAAGATCCTGCTCTGTCTGAGCCATTGGTCACCGCAGTTCTGTCTTGCCAAGAATGTCTGACAAAGGGACATGTCACACGTGACGCCCGGAGCCAGGCTTCTCTCTCTGGGCACCTCGGCCCCCGATGCGGCCCCCGGTGCCGCGTGCGTTGGTGTGGGTGTGTTCTCACTGCCCGCAGGGTCCCAGGGAATGGCTGCTCCCCCCGTCTTGCGCTGAAGGGCACTGGGTGGTGTCGTGTTCGACAGTTATGCTTCTACAAGTTTCCATGTGAAAAGAGTGTTTCTTTCTTTCTTTTTTGTTTTTTTAAATGTTTTTATTTATTTTTGAGAGAGAGACAGAGTGAGCAGGGGAGGGTCAGAGAGAGAGGGAGACACAGAATCCGCAGCAGCTCCAGGCTCTGAGCTGTCAGCACAGAGCACGATGCGGGGCTGGAACCCACGAACCGTGAGATCATGACCTGAGCCAAAGTCGGACACTTAACCGACTGAGCCCCCCAGATGCCCCAGAGCATTTTATTTCTTGAGGTCCAAATCCCCAGGGTGGGACCGCCAGGCCATCCAGTAAGTGTGCGGTGAGCTCTGGGACACGGCCGAGCCCCCCTCCTGGGGGTGTGGGCTCTGTCCTGCACCCCCGGGGACGTGGGCTTCCAGGTGCCCCCCCATCCTTGTTAGCACCTGGGGTCATTGGGGTTTTATCTCCTAATCATCCTAATAGGGCTGTAGTGGTTTCTTATTCTTTTGTTTTTTCCTCTTTCTTGGGAAACTTTGGGGATTAATTGATCATAAAAGCAAACAAACGAAAACACCACACTGTGTCACTTACTATAGACCTGGAAGAAAAAGTATGGAGAGTGGCCGAGGGGAAAACAATCGGATCAGCAAAACAGCAACAGAACCTTCGGGCATCATCAGAAGAGGGTTCTGGGACCCGACGTTATGTAGGAAATGTAAAAATAACGGCTCGCCCTCTGACAGGACAAGAAGACCACGCAAAGCCAACGGCCCATAAAGGTGTGGAGACACGTGTCCTTGCCTCCGGCAGCCCCTCTGCGAGGCTGTGGACTGACCAGGAGCCTGGAACGGGCCCCCAGCAGTGAACGGCCTTCGAGCCAGCTCTGCGAGCCCTTCCCTCTCTCCCATGGGCCCGTCCTTCCCAAGTTGCTATTTTTGATAAGGATGCTCTCTTATCCCTGCTGCATGTCGACAGGCAGGTTTGGGGGTTGAAAATGTGTTCCGGTCTGGATCTAAATAGATACCAAGGTCATGCACACGTGCCTGCACACACACACACGTGTGTGCTCTGACAGCACGTTGGGCGTTGTGACAGATTGAGACAGTAACTGGGAAGTAGTCAGGAACACTGACAACCGCTAGTGGGGGGCGTGATGTACCTCCACCCAGACTGGGGGGGGACCCAAGGCCCCTGTAACGTGAAGAGGCAGAGCACGGAGCAGGCTGGCCCAGAACCCGCAGCACGCCATTCCTGTGGGAAGATCAACGTCCCCGGAGGGGGCTTGCTGGCGGTGATAAACGTGGATGGGGGGGTGCCTGGAGGGGATGCCCTGGGGCCTTGGCCCTCCCTGTCCTCGTGGGCCGCTGACCCCTGGGTTGCCAGGAAGGCCCCCATTCTTCACCTGCTGCTACAAGGCCACGGCCAACCACCGGTTGGGGAGATTACAAGTTGGCCGCGTTCCAAGCTATAGTTGAAGACATAATCGCAACGTATTTTACACAGAGCCTTAGACAATACCAAGTGGTATACAATTTGGTCTGCAAACTGATGGACTATAATCTGAGAAGTTGGGGCGCCTGGGTGGCTCAGTCAGTTGAGTGTCCAACTCTTGGTTTTGCCTCAGGTCATGATCCCAGAGTCGTGGGATTGAGCCTTTTGTTGGGCTCTGGGCTGGGCGTGGAGCCTGCTTAAGATTCTCTCTTTCTTTCCCTCTGCCCCTCCCCTGCTCGTGCCCTCTCTCAGTCTAAGAAACTAAAAACAAACAAAATAAACTGAGAAGTTTTTGGCCACAGGGTAGAGCAATACAAGTAAAGACCACAACATTTCCAAGAGACGGGTGGGGTACGGCCCAACTCCTCTCGTAAAGCAACTGTCCGGAGCAAAGTGACTCGGGAAGCAAGCACACCAGTTGGACAAGAACACATTATCTCACAGAAAATAGCAAACTGTGCTCCGGACACTTGAGAACACTGATGAAGAAATTCTTTGATGATGAGGGCTGAACAAAGACCCACCCCCTTAACAAGGAAGCCACTTTCACAGCCACTGTCACAGGTCTGAGCGAGGGAGCCTCTCACCCATCAGGGGACAGACGCAGCTAGGGGGAGATGAACGGAGCCTGAGATGGCGGACGGGCTATGGGCAGGTGCTACAGGAGCGAAGGAGCACGGACACGGATGCGTACTGGGGGTCAGCAGCCGCCGTCCCCCCAGACCTGCAGTGCCAGCCGCCCAGCCTCGTCTCTCCAGCGACGGCACCTGACGTGCTCGTGCACCTGGAGGTGGGGGATGAGGTGGGGGGCTGGGGAGGTGGGTTCTGCTCCCCTTTCTCTCCATGTGGGAGCTACAGGGAGTCCCTTGGACTCACGTGACCTATAGAGAGTTAAGAAGCACCAATTAAAAATAGGAATTTAGATCAGTGCAGCCACTGGGGAAAACAGTATTGAGGCTCCTTAAAAAATTAAAAATAGTGGGGATGCCTGCATGGCTCAGTTGATTAAGCGTCAGACTCTTGATTTTAGCTCAGGTCATGATCTCACAGTTTGTGGGTTCGAGCCCTGTTTTGGGCTCAGCACTGACAGTGAGGACCCTGCTTGGGATTCTCTCTCTCCCTCTCTCTCTGCCCCTTCCCTGCTTGTGTTCTGTCTCTCTCTTTCAAAAATAAATAAACTTAAAAAATTAAAAATAGAAATATCCTATGATTCCGTAATTCCACTACTGGGTATTTACTCAAAGAAAACAAAAACAGTAATTCAAAAAGATTCGTGCAACCTTATGCTCATTGCAACATTATTTACAATAGTCAAAACATGGAAGCAACCAGATGTCCTTCGATAGATGAATAAAGAGGTGGTGTACACACACACACACACACACATACACATATACACATGCACACACACACACGGACACATACATACACACAGTCACATACACACAGTCACATACACACACTCACATACATATACACACACTCACATACACATGCACACACACACACACTCACATACACACACATACACACATACACACACACACACAGGAATATTACTCAGCCATAAAAAAAGAATGAAAGCCTGACATCTGCAACAACATGGATGGATCTAGATGGTGTTATTCTAAGTGAAACAGGTCAGAGACAGACAATACCATATGATTTCATTAAATGTGCAATCTAAAAAACAAAACAGAGGCGCCTGGGTGGCTCAGTCGGTTAAGTGTCCGACTTGGCTCAGGTCATGATCTTGCAGTTTATGAGTTCGAGCCCTGCGTCGGGCTCTGTGCTGACAGCTCGGGGCCTGGAGCCTGCTTCAGATTCTGTGTCTCCTCCTCTCTCTGCCCCTCCCCACTTGCGTTTGCTCTCTCTCTCTCTCAAAAATAAATATTAAAAAATAAGGAAAAAATAAAAAACAAAACAAAGGAACAAAGAAGCAAATGAAAAAACAGACAGACTCTTAAATACGGCGGTTGCCAGAGGGGAGGCAGGCAGAGGGTGGGTGAGAGAGGTGAGGGCAGACTAAGCAGAACCACCTTCCAGTTGTAGAATAAACACGTCACAGGGACAGGGAACAGAGTCAATGAGATCGGAATGACCTTCTCCGGTGCCAGATGGTGACCACATCGATCCTGAGGAGTGCTGAGTCACAGAGAGAATGGTTGAATCACTGTGCTGCATTCCCGAAGCTAATATTAACACTGTATGCCAACTACGCTTCAATAATAAATCATAAACAAAGCTTAAAATTAAATAAAAATAGGTCAGAGCACAAAAACAAAAAAATAGGGTGCCTAATAGCCTAATAAAGTAAACTCCTAAGGTTTTCAGGGTGCTGGTGTTTCAAGATGAAGCCCTCTCTGATGAACGTGACCAGGAGGGAAGCTGTCACGATAATTAAGCCTCTGCATGCCTGGGCCGACCAAATTGCAGAAGAAGCTCTTTTAAAAATCAATGCTATTAGACATCAGTTAAACAGGTTCAAAAATTTGGTTGGTGAGTGTAGAGGTTTGTAATTTGTTTTCAAAACTGCAGGAGTAATATCGGTATTTTACTTGAATTCTTGGACAAATTGTATCAGTTTGGCAATTCTGAGTTAAAAAATAATGTGTATCTCTCTGACCTTATTATTTTATCTTTTTAAAGTTTATTTATTTTTGAGAGAGAGAGAGAGACAGAGAGAGAGAGTGCACAAGCAGGGGAGGGGCAGAGAGACAGAGAATCCCAAGCAGGCTCCTTGCTGACAGCACAAAGCCTGATGTGGGGCTTGAACTCATGAACTGTGAGATTATGACCTAAGCAGAAATCCAGAATCAGCATTTAACCGACTGAGTCACCCAGGTGCCCCTAACCTCATTATTTTAACCTTATGAATTTCCTCTGTTGGTTTTGTGGGTCAGATAAATTATTCTTTACACACAGTATTTTCAGGCATGAAAATATAAACATGTGTGTTTAACTAAATTAAGGAATAACTCCTGTTTTATAAAGATAGTGGGTTTTTGTAAACTCCAAAAAATAATGCAAAGCATTTTAACTTGGTTATTTTACTTCTGTTATCTGCAGGTGATTTTTTAAGCTATTTTTTAAAAGTTTACTTATTTTGAGAGAGCATGTGGGGGAGGGGCAGAGAGAGAAAGAGGGAGAGAATCCCAAACAGACTCCGTACTGTCAGTGCAGAGCCTGATGTAGGGCTCCATCCCACGAACTGTGAGCTCAGGACCTGCGTGGAGACCAGAAGCCAGACGCTTACCTGACTGAGTCACCCATACGATTTTTACACATCATCTCTTTCTTTTTAAAATTGAGGATTATATTACACTTTAGATACAATTTTTGAGATCTTTTGATTTTGACACCTGGACTAATATTAAGTTAATGAGTAACATTGTTGCCTGGAATCTTTGGTGATTAGAGTACATAAATACAGAACACAAAAATGGTCGATCACTCTCTTAATACATACTTGCTTTTTGTGATGTTCCAGTGAAGATAGTAAATGTAGGTGGATATATATTGCCTGTTACCCTACAATTTGCTACTGTTAAGTTGTTTTAAAAGACTGAAATTGAGACTTAAAATTGTTATCTAATTACATGTACATGCATTTGTGTGTATTTAAATAAACATGCATGTTAAAATGTGTTTGACTGAAAAAGCTTATAAATGATCCAGAGAACAAACAGTTCAGAAAATATTACCTTGATCCTTGAATATACAGCGTGCTCTAAAGAAAACAGGAAACAACAAAAGAGTCCTTTGTCTCCTGTGGAGGACCCAACCCCACAGTTCACTTTTACCTATTGAAGAGCAGAGTTTCAGCAGGCTGTTCTGTTTGTAGTGCTGATTTCTTGAATTATTTTATTTGTATTATTAAGTTTATTTATTTATTTTGAGACAGAGAGAGCACAAGTGGGGGAGGACTAGAGAGAGAGGGAGAGAATCCCTGGCAGGCTCCACACTGTCAGACCAGAGCCTGATGCAGGGCTTGAACCCATAATCTGTGAGCTCAACACCTGAGCTGAAATCAAGAGTTGGATACTTAACTGACTGAGCTACCCAAGCGTCCCATCTTGAATTATTTTAAACAAAAGTTCCTCATTTTTAAAAAGCTATATTTATTCACCAATATGCTTAATTTAAACCTTGCTTTTCTGGTTTTTAATAATTTCTCGGGGCGCCTGGGTGGCTCAGTCGGGTAAGCATCTGACTTTAGCCCAGGTCATGCTCTCGAGTTGTGTGACCTGGAGCCTCGCGTCGGGCTCTGTGCTGACCACTCGGAGCCTGGAGCTGCTTCAGATCCTGTGTCTCCCTCTCTCTTTGCCCCTCCCCCGCTTGTACCGTCTCTGTCTCTCAAAAATGAATAAACATTAAAAAAATAATTTCTTATCTTTAGAAAACTCTGACATATGTTCATATCTTAATGTGAGTAAATGTCTGATGACTCGCTCTCTTTTGATACTGCCCTTCCCTGATCTAGGTCCACAAAGGAAACAAAACTGGCAGCTCAAACAAGAGAAAGTAGTTACTTACGTGGCGTTAAAATGTCATCAACGTGTTTCAATTACTGTTTGCTCTTCAGGTTGAACAGAAGATTCTTGGGTTCATGCGTAATGACTGGGGCAGAACTGTTCGAGAACTGATGTCTGTTCTTGGATACAAAACCCTTGTAATTTGGTGGCAACTATAATACATACTGTACAAAAGAAACCAAAGGTCCTGGGCATTTGTCATATCCTTATGGATCCTAAGTTCCTTCCCTCTGGACCATCATTGACTCAATAGACCCAAACGGAGGATTCCACTCTTCTCCATTCTGACTAAATACCATGGACTAATCAGAGCTATTCAGCCTACTTACAAGTGGCTTCATAAACGACACATCAGAAATAGGGTTTTCTAGAAGGGGGAAAAAAAAGAACCTCAATACAAAATGGTACCATAAACCAAACAGACTTCCCAAGGGACAAAAATATCATGTCCAGTACTCTATTTAGGGAGAGATGACGGTATAGACATGTGCATTATTATTATTATCATTATTAGTTAAGCTTCCTAGGTAATTCTATCGTTCAGCTAGGGGCTGAGAACGACTGGCATAAGGTGTGAATTGCCCAACAGCTTTGCAGACTCACCCAGTACTTGAGAGTGGAAAATCATTCGTAGTGTCAACGATGTCAGTGACGCTCTGACCGGGTACGGGAGCCCCGTGCTCTGCTTGCACACATAATGTTGATAAGGATGAAATGATTAATTGTTGCATTTTCTAGCAACAAAATTCTAGTAGAACTTTCTGGGCAACTCAATCTTACTATGGAAGTTTACATTATTAAATGAATACCACATCGCTTGCAGAGAATATACGGATCATAGCACTCAAGTTTTTCACATATACTTTTGGGCGCACCAATCTGTGATATATAAAGTAAGAAAGTTGAAATAATCTTTTAACTAAAAAAATAGCTTAGAATGTGTAGATATCTCCGACATCTAAAAGTATCTTTAAATATTGTCATTTAATTCATGGACCCCATTGAAGATGGAAATGTTTAAAAAAGGTTATAATTAAAGAAATGCCAATTTAATTATTTATAATTAAGCTGTGAGAATTATTATAACAGTAACAGATCAATACTATATACTCTACAATTCTAGTTTAAAAGCCAAATGTTGGGAGGGGGGTGTTGCGCCTGGGTGGCTCAGTCAGGTAAGCATCAGACTTTGGCTCAAGTCATGATCTTAGGGCTCATGAGTTTGAGCCCCACGTCGGGCTCTGTGCTGACAGCTCAGAGCCTGGAGCCTGCTTTGGATTCTGTGTCTCCCTCTCTCTCTCTGCCCCTCCCCTGCTCATGCTCTATCTGTCTCTCTCTCAAAAATAAATTAAAAAAATAAAAGAAATTTTAAAAGCCAGATGTTGGATCTTGAGATACTTCTAAAATTAAGAAGTAATTTAGGGGGTTAGTCTTCATTCTGACTTCATGGAAAGCCACAGACCTTCTTTTCATTTGTTCAAGAAGAAGAACAAATATTTTCAAGCATCTAATTTGAGTCAGGCATTGAATGGGACCCTGGGATACTATGGCCAGTATGATGTCCAAGGGACGGCTCTCCCGGATCTTACAATGCAGCAGTAACTAGGTGCTGGTCCCGAAGAGCCACAGGCCTTCCCCAACATAATTCAGAAATCCATCCTGGCCTACACACTAGAAACAGAAGAGTGCCTAACCCCAAATAGCAAAACTCGGTATGTGGCTCTGGGTCATATTTCCCGTAATTAACCCAGGCTCCCGTAACATTACAGGGATATGCCTGTTAAAAATACATGTTCTGACTCTCTTATTTAATAGGAAATAAAAGTGGCTTTCTCTCTGGGGCTGACAATGACATGTGGCTCCAAAGGCCAGAAGATTCCAGGACATTTGCTTGGTTATGCTAGACTGTCATGAAGCTGACATCAGTCACAAGGGATTCCAGACTGCACTGCCCCGCCTTTGGGCTCTGGACCCCAACAATCTAGTAGAAGGAGACATCTCGATTGTTTAAAAAATGATTGATGAGTATGATATTTGGGGACTTTCTCCTTCTCTTTGTCTCTCAATGTGATTATCACCGCCAGCAGAGCTCTGACGTTGTCTCTCTTTTCTCCTGACCTCTACCGCTGCCTGCATTTAGAAAAAAGGCAAAGTCTCCACCGTGGCACAACTCTACATCAACCTCCTGAGTGGAAGCCATTTGCAGACGTAACACGTGACAAATGTGCGGGGAAACACAGAGGGTCACGCTGTTGTTAATTAATGGGGATCGAAAGTCAAGAGTTCTCCCTTCCATGTCTCCCAAGCCCCAACTGAACTTGACTGGGCTTTCTAATTTGAAGATACGGAATTCTCAAGTGACCTCAGATGAGATGACATGCATACTTTTGCTCTTGGACACAGCTATAGGAATGCTGCTTATTCTAACAAGGTCTGTCTCATTTCCTGAATTATTTATAAATTCAGTTGCTTAATATAAACTAAGCATCCCAGCCAGCATGCTGCTCTCAATCTGGGGGTCTGACAACGGAACTCTCATTGACTGCTGGGCTGCAGATAAATGCAGCCCACTGGCTTTTTGGACCATGGTCCAAAGAAGGGATATTCCCATCCCCCAGAACAGGTGGCCAAACTTAAAACAATTAATGATTTAAAGATAGTTTGTGGTCACCAATGACAGAAGCTTCATTTTCAGAATGAAAATGCTCTTGGAGAATATAAATATGCTTCTGCGTTTTGATGAAGTCTCTGAGCCAATAGTCTCTCTTTTTTTTTAATCACACCTGCCATCAAGAATAGTAGGGTAAAACATTTTAAGCATATAATTCCATGTCGGTACACACACAAAAATGCTCAAATAAAAGTTACAGAAAGTGGTAAAATATAAGAGAAGTCCCAATATTTTTTATCCTACGTCTATGTATATTGTCTTAGAGATCAGGGCTCAATGCTAAAGAAACTGTCTCTTAAAAGTAATGATAATAACAACTAGTATTTACAAGATGTTTATAATATACAGTACCAAGTGCATTACAAATATAATCTCAGTTAGTCCTCAAATAACTGTAGGGAGTAAATAATACTATTTCCCCACGTTGCAGGTGAAGACCCACTGCTCCAGCTCGCGCTGCTAACGACAGAGGGCTCACGAGGGTGAAACTCGTAGTTTGAATCCAGAGGTCATGGTCTTGCCATGCTGTTACCTGAAAAAGTGATCATAGTTTCTGCAATATATATAGCTTAAAGTTTATTTATGTATTTTGAGAGAGGGAGAGAGAGAGCAGGGGAGCGGCCAAGAGAGAAGGAGAGAGAATCCTAAGCAGGCTCCACACTGTCAGCATGGGGCCTGACGGGGGACTCAAACCTATGAACCGCATCACGACCTGAGACAAAATCACGAGTCAGATGCTCAATGGACGGAGCTACCCTGGTGCCCCTCTGCAATATCTTTTCAACTTCTCTTCCTTTATTTTTATTTTATTAAAAATTTTTTTAATGTTTTTTATTTATTTTTGAGAGAGAGAGAGAGACAGTGTGAGCAAGGGAGGGCCAGAGAGAGAGACACAGAATCCGAAGCAGTCTCCAGGCTCTGAGCTAGCTGTCAGCACAGAGCCCGATGTGGGGTTCAAACCCACGAACTGTGAGATCATTACCTGAGCCGAAGTCGAACGCTTAACCAACTGAGCTACCCAGGTGCCCCTCTTCCTTTTTTTTAAAGGGGTAAAGAATAACTAAATATTATTTTAAAATGTAAATGGCAAAAAAAAATGTACAAGAGGAATGAGAAAAGTCTCTCTTCCCTGCTGACTCTATTTTCTAAGGAACTTGCTAAAAGATCCTCGGTATTGTGATAGCAAATACAGGAAACAATTTTTTTTCCCCCTCAGAAGTACAACTGAGTCATTTCTGCCTCTGCTTGGATTCTGTCCTGGTAATGGCAGAGTTAATTCCTATGGGACAAAATTTACAGAACCACCATGTGACCTCACCGCAGAGGGAAGCGCAGTAAGGGTCTGGAGGGGAATGACAGATGCAAGAAAGGTATAGCCCTGAGGACTCTCTACAGCTTTTTGCCTGAGGATGAGCCTCAGTGTACGCTATTCATGGAGGCTAAGACTAAAATATAGGCAGATGGACTCATCGAGATACCAGAGGAGAAACTTTGGGGCAACCACAAGAGCCAGAAAATACAGGGCAAAATCTCAGAGAGGACAGAGCTACGGAGCAGGTGCTCCAATTATGCGTGTCAAGGCTGCGCAAATCTCTGGCCGGCCCCTGACGCGCGGGCGTGGCTAATTCCAAACAACACAGCTAAGGCTAAAAGAACCAACAAGAGATCTCAGGAACTGCTCACCGTGAGAGAGGCTGGGTTTGTGTTCAGATAACTTAACCACCTGCTAAAACGAAATAATCATACTATTTAGGGGAAACAATAGAATCCAGAGTCTAAAATGTATCACACAATGTCCAGAATATAATCCAAAATTATTACACACATGAATAAACAGAAAAATATGACCCATATTATAAGCAGTATCTCTCAAACTTTTTGAATTTTTTTTCCAAAATTACTGAGGACCCTAACAGGATTCTGTTATGAATATTACATCTATTGATATTTACATTAGAAATTAAAACTGATGAAATCTAAAAATATTTATTGATTAAAAAACAAGAATTAATGTCATGTATGTTAACATCAATGGCCCACTTTCATGAAAAACAACTATTATTTTCCAAAACAGAAACAGTGACCAAAAAGAGTGGCGTTGTTTGTATTTTTTTCAAATTTCTTTGATGTCTGTCTCAGTGGAAGGTTAGCAAGATTCTCATACTTGTTTCTACATTCAATCTATTACAGTATTTTGGTTTTGTTTAGGTTATGAAGATAATGTGTCTCCCACAGTTGGAAAGACAGGAATATTTTAATAGCCTTTCCAGATAATTGTAGATATTTTTCTTTCATACTATACTAAAATTTGACAAGTGCTAGTTTCTTAAATGTTTGTTACAATGTAAAATTTGAAGCTATATGATAGTCTGTTGTATTTCACATTGTATTATATTAAAATCCATTATTTTACACTGTACTTTGAATGGGAATCTTTTATCCATGCACAATTTACAGCATTAGCTTTGGCCATTTATAAAATACTGACTCATTGAATTATGTAGATCTTTCAAATATTGGCATACTTCATAGTTCAATATAAAAAAATACTAACTCACTAATATCACTTCTGATCTCATCAGGTTAATCTTTAAGTATCAGGAAACTCTTATGCTCATGATAGTGGACACAAGTATTTCAAAATTCCAATTTTCACTTAAAATTTCAAGTTTTATTGTAGGCAAAAAATATTGTCACTTTATTTGAAGTTATATACTCACATGACTTTTTAAAGAAAATACTTATCAAATACTAAATTTTGAGAGAACAGTGGGACTGCCTATTGTTCTTTCTTTTTAATGTTTATTTATTTATTTATTTTGAGAGAGAGCACAAGTGGGGAAGGGGCAGAGATAGAGGGAAAGAGAGAATCCCAAGTATGCTCTGTGCTGACAGAGTAGAGCTTGACATGGGGCTTGAACCCACAAATCATGGGATCATGACGTGAGCCGAAATCAGGAATTGGATGCTTAATTGACTGAGCCACCCAGAAGCCACAAGCTCTTTCAATTAGAAATGATATTTTATGAAAGAATCAGCTAGTTCTGCTGAATCAACCACACAGGTACTTTTTCTGTCTGCTTCATTATGCAGCAGAAGTGACTCACGCATGAGTCACATCTTGTTACAAGAATATTATAAAGATGTGTAGGCAAAGGTTGAGATTTAAAGAAACTAATTATCTGGCTTTATCAAAGAAACTCTTTTTTAAAAACATGTATTCATTTGTTGGGAGAGTACAAGTGGGGGAGGGGCAGAGAGAGGGGGACAGAAAATCTGAAGTGGGTTCTGCACAGAAAGACTGACAGCAGGGAGCCTGATGGGGGGGTGGGGGGCTCAAACTCCCGAACCATGAGATCATGACCTGAGCTGAAGTCGGATGATCAACCAACTGAGCCACCCAGGTGCCCCATCAAAGAAATTCTTAAGTAAGTAGCCAGTAGTACAATGTAGTGCTACTGTCTTGATTCATGCTAACAGGCCAGTCGTTTTTTTGACACGGGCTTGCACCCACAAATCATGGGATCATGACGTGATCAAGCCGTAATCCACCTCCAGTTTTTATTGAGACATTATTCTCATACAATTCATCTGTTTAAAATGTATAATTCAGGGGTACATGGGTGGCTCAGTCAGTTAAATGCCTGACTCTTGGTTTTGGCTCAGGCCAGGATCTCATAGTTCATGGGTTCAAGCCCTGCATCAGGCTCTGTGCGTTTTTTTGACAACTGCTTTCGCACCATCATTGCAAATGTCAACATATTGAAATAGATAACATTTTAGGATTATTATGGAAATAGTGATGACCTTGAAGTCCTCCAGAAAGAATCTTGTGGAACCTCAGGTGTCTGTAAACCATACTTTCCAGAGCTTCTGCACAAGAGAAAATGTAAACTTTGGTGACAGACCTCAAGATGACCCAGATGTTTGAATTAGCAGACACGCAGCTATTATAAATATGCTCCAAATTTTAAGTGGAAATGTGCTCAGAATAAGTGATCAAATAAGAAATCTCAGCAATCTATAGCTCTGAAGTTCAACAAAACCCACTGGACGGGTCTAACAGCAGAACAGAGAGGAAGCGTGCAGCTCACGCTTAAATAGCGCCTGTTCTCCTCCTCCTCAAGGGCCGAGCGTCCGTGTAAGATTTGGTACATGTGCTGCCGAGGCGAGCACTGCAAGTGGTTTGGATTCTGCTGCGGAGATTCGTCTCTTCTCTCCCATTTGTTTACTCAATCACTTATTTATATTGGTGGGATTTACGAATTCTTACATTCCGCTTTGGTTTATAATCCTACCCTACTTTATTTATTTATTTTGGTCCCACTTGTTCCAGACCTGGCCACTGGGGAGGTCTTTCACTTGGTTTCTGAGTCTCTCTGACATATTCCCATGATTGTGGGTATTTCTGACTTGTTTTGTTCAGCACGTTCTTGCTTTCTGGCTCAACAACATCCTTCAGGCTCATCTTGTATATGCTCTATAATGTCCCATCCTAAAAATAGTCCTTTCTCCAAGAAGCACTTTTACTGAAGAATGGTATTAGAAGCCAAGCTCTGGGCACTAAGTGTGCTCATTGCTACTGGGCTGCCCTTGCTTCTGGGTCATCTCAGCTGACAGCAAAGACATAGACGTGTCTATACTAACCAATGTATATGCGCTTATCTAAATATTTCTATTGCAATCATCTGCATCTACACTAAGCTACACATGAGTCGACACCTTTGTCTCCAGCACCACTGCCTTATCACATGGAGGATCCTAGCAGCAAGCCCCCGCCGGCTTACCTGGATTCTCCCACTCCAGCAGGAGAAACTGGCCTCCAGCCTCTGCCAGACGTTTACTTAAATGTTCGCTGACTTAAAATAAACCCCCAAATGTCGGTATCCATTACTGGCATTATTCCTACTGACGCTCCACGTGTCCCAGATTTGGCCAGAGGGATCGTTCTCACCTCTGCCAGGCCTGGAGCACCTGCTGTGCTCTGGCACAAGGTGTTCTGGACTCGCCTTGTGTTGTCTGTCTCAGATATAGAATCAGCCGTATCTTGAAGAAGCCGTAATCCACCTCCAGTTTTTATTGAGACATAATTCTCATACAATTCATTGGTTTAAAATGTACAATTCGGGGGCACCTGGGCGGCTCAGTCAGTTAAATGCCTGACTCTTGGTTTTGGCTCAGGTCAGGATCTCATAGTTCATGGGTTCAAGCCCTGCATCAGGCTCTGTGCTGATAGCTCTGATCTTGCTTGGGATTCTCTCCCTTCCTCTCTCTCTCTGCTCCTTGCCCACTTGCTCTCTCTCTCTCTCAATAAATAAGTAAATTAAAAAATAAAATGTGTAATTCAATGGTTTTAGGATATTCTGAGTTATGCAACCGTCGCTAGTCAGTTTTAGAATGTGTCCATGACCTCAAAAGAAGCTACATATCCTCTGTCACCCCCCAATGTCCCCATCCCTCCCGACCCCCATCATGGCCTGTTATCTTCGGAGCCTGGTGCATGTGTGCATGTACGTTTGCGTGTGTGAGTGCACACACAGCTGGAAGCTATGGGGTTGGCAGGAGACAGAGGCGTATCTGAGAAAGCACGACCACAGAGGACCGGGTGCAGAGGGTAAACTTTCTAAAGCAGAGGATAACAGAGGAGTTTGGTCAAGTCCCCCGCAGCGGGGAGTGGGGGTGGGATGGGTGGGCAGAGGCCGGACGATCACTGGACAGAAGCAGATGATACAAGGTAACAATGAACAACTCAGATTCCAGAGTCGAGTGTTTGAGCCTTTGCTCTGTAACACACAGCTGTGTAACTTCAGTAATTAAAAGCCTCTGTCTCCCTGTTTGTGCAACACCTACCTTTTGCCTCGTAGGTAGAGGGAGCTCATAGGCACAAGTGGTCATCATCGGTACTTACAAGTGGAAGCTACAAAATCTTGGTAGGGTGTGGAGCCCAGTGTACGGTCACGAGGCCTCTTTGGAGGGTGTCCCCTACCTACGGTTTCCGTGGGGACATGTCCTTGGGCGAGGCCTACTGGCACCCTCCAAGACTTGAGACATGGGGTTTCTGGGTTTGCCATTCAATCCCTCCCTCTTGGAGGTGAGTGCTCAGGTTAGGTGGGGAAGGAAGAGCTTCTGGAGAGGAGATCCACGCTGGAGACTTAGAGAACCCTTGAAAAACAAGGCTATTTAAAAGCATTAAAAAGAGACGCGAAGAAATTCAGAGGGGCTGTTGTTGTGATTTTTATTTTGGGACAAAAGCATGCACAAAATTTTGCACCCCCCTTGGAATGTACTGTGACCATTTTTTGTGCCTTAAAGTAATAAATACTTAAAATGCCTATTTAATACTTGAAGTCGGTAGGGTCCCCTCCCTAAGGAAAAGAACAACCCAAGGTAACCTGGCTGTATGTGTCCTTTACAACATCCCTCATGACCTTGTAACGCGAGACAATGTAATCAGACCACATGTCTGTGTGTGACCATATATGGGGGACAGAGAGGTAGAGAACATATAAACTACGCCACGCGGCGGACGGGGCTCAGTTGTTCGGGCACGAAGCCACCTGAGCCGTTCCGGCAGGAATGAAGTTGCTTCCTGGAAAGAAAAGCCTGGGTGTCACCACTCTGTGTGGACCCCTGCTACGGCGAAGTTTATATTAAAATTACAGCCATCCCACCTCGAGCACAATCATATATGTATATTTTCTATCATCTTCCTATCTATGTGCACACAGTTTGGAAATAGTTTCTCATGTTTTGTATCATAGAACATGTAGATTACAGGTGTATCCGTGTGTCACCTAGAGGAAGATCCTTTCAACGGGGCTGCGACTGTATACACAGTTTCTCATACTTCTCTTCTATATTGTATCTTCAGTCCTGAAGATATAATAGCATTTATTTCCAGGGAGCTTGAGTCGAAAGAGGTCTTCAGGGTGCAGTTCTAGGTGTTCCTTGTGAAACCTTCACGTTTTAAGGGCTGGTGAACCTCTATCTCAGGATTCACCAATATTTTGGCTTAAAAGTGAAAATCAACAGACTCTGTGGCAGATTGTGTTCCTGACGATCTGCAATCCCCTTTGGACATAGTAATACAATTGTAGCCGCGTAGATGGTTGCCCCACGTAAGGATATATTTTTAGGCGCACTTTGCGGCCAGGTGTGACCTGTGGAAAGGAGGGAAGGGACAGGTGCCAACCCTAGAGCCGATGACACATCCCGTGATGTCTCCTGTCTTCCTGGGGCCGGGGAGCCGCCACTTTACCCCCAGAGGTGAAAGCCCATGTTGAAGGGGACAGATCGATCTACAGGCCTGGCCTGTGACCGTTCCTGTCCAAGCCACCACACTCACGGCGTCTCGCATACTGTGGCCCAGCCTTTACGCTAATATACTGCTTTCTTGTCAATTGCTTCAGGCAAGATAGTTTTTCTTTGTAATGTTTTATTTAGTTTTGAGAGAGCACAAGTGGAGGAGGGCTGAAGAGACCGAGGGGGACAGAGGATAGGAAGTGGGCTCTGAGCTGTCAGCACAGAGCCCGATGTGGGGCTTGAACCCACAAACTATGAGATCATGACCTGAGCTGAAGTCGGACACCCAACTGACTGAGCCACAGAGGTGCCCTTCAAGCAGGATAGTTTTAAAATATACTCTCATTTTCAAAAAGTCCAGAGTTCTCCGTTCTTCACATAGCTTTTGCTAAATGAGTTTTGTCTCTCCACCTGTCGCTGGTAACACGCTGGCAAGCATTGCATTTTAAATGGGGACACCAATGTTCTTTGCAACAGGCTGTGTTCTAGAAGGTCTGGCTTCTGCCGTTCAGGGCTGGCTGTGTTCTCAGAGCTCAGGGTTGGCCACACATTTAATATTGTATAGAAGTAAGCCTTGGAAAATGTCAAGGGTGTGGCAAATCAAAGAGACGGTTAGCTGTGAGCTTGCTGGAGGCAAGGGTCCCAATCCTACAGACAGACGGTAAGTAATAGTAACAGAATACCTAAAATGCCAGTCCTACCTTCCTCTCCCAAACTGATGCTCATTGTTCTTGGCTCACACTTTGCTCCTGGTGCACATCTTTTACTGAAAAATAGAAAGGAACAAAAGGGAATTAAATTTCATTGGCCTCCTTAACATTTACAGAGAGGCTGTGCACCACAGTGATTAAGAACACGGGGGTTATGGGGCGCCCGGGGGGCTCAGTTGATTAAGCGTCCGGCTTCAGCTCAGGTCATGATCTCGTGGTTCGTGGGTTTGAGCCCCGTGTTGGGCTCTGTGCTGACAGCTCAGAGCTTGGAGCCTGTCTTCAGATTCTGTGTCTCTCTCTTTCTCTGCCCCTCCCCTTCTCGTGCTATCTCTCAAAAATAAGTAAAAAACATTAAAAAAAATAAAAAAGAACACGGGGATTGGAGTCACACATATCAAGGACCAAATTCCAGCTTCATGAGTTTGATTAAGTAACTTAATCTCAGCACCCTCATCTGCAAAATGGGAGTAACAATACCAACTTCAAAGTTGTCTGGACACAAAGTAAAATAACATATCTAAATGTCTGAAATGGACTAAGAAGGAAGTTGATAAATGGTAGTTAATATTATCTATTATCTTCTCATTTCCTGGTGCCAAAGGCTTTGTATGCTTAGTTCGTCAGGCCTACAACATGGGCACAATCCCTCCCATTTTATAGATGAAGAAATCGGAGTTAAAGAACTCGTGAGGGGAAACAGATATCACACTAGCTCTCTTACAAGTGGAGAAATGGAAGCACAGAGTCTTCAGATAACTCATGACTGTCTCAAAGGGAAGTGATTATCCAGATTGGATCCAAAGCCAAGTCTGTCTGACCTGACACGTTGTAATGGTCGTGGTGATGGGGGCGTCCACCCGACTGCTTGCACTGAGAACCAGAGTCACAGCCGTTCAGGAAGGCACTAGAGTCTCTATGTTGTGTTCTGTACCTTATGCCCTGCCCACCACAGTGTAGCTGCCATCTGTCGGCACCCAGCCCCACCGCAGTCCCTCTGACTAGGTCCTCTGGGCTCTGCGGTGCAGCCAGTCCGGTGTATAACATCCCTGGGTCTACAATGAAATCTCCTAGATGATTAGGTTCAATTATTGTGGCAGCAGATGGACTGCATAGCTCTTTACAGCAACCAAACAGTAGTTCTTATCTGCTTGCTTTTTAAAAAATTCTTTAAATGTTTATTTTTGAGAGAGAGAGAGAGAGAGACAGAGAGACAGACAGAGAGACAGAGATGACACAGAATCTAAAGCAGGCTCCAGCCTCTCAGCTGTCAGCACAGACCCCGATGTGGGGCTTGAACTCACGAGCCTCAAGACCATGATCTGTGCTGAAGTCAGACACTTAACCAACTGAGCCACCCAGGGGCCCCTACTTGCTTCTTTCTTTAATAGTATTTTAGTAAGCATCATAGCACTCAATTAAAAAAATTTTTTATCTGTCTTTTTAAAAATGTGATGTTAGTTTCAGGTGTAAAATACAGTTATTTGACAATTATATGAATCCCAAGAGCTCACGACAATAAGTGTAGTTACCACCTGCTGCCATACAAGATTACTACAGTATCCTTGACTCTTTTCCCTGCCCTGTGCTTCCTGTGACTTATCTGTTTTACAAATGGAAGTTTGTATGTGGTTATATTATTTTAAAGTTTATTTATTTGTTTTGAGAGAGAGCGGGGGAGGGGCAGAGAGACAGGGAGAGAGTCCCAAGCAGGCTCCACGTGGTCAGTGCAGAGCCTGACACAGGACTCAGCCTCACCACTGAGAGATCATGACCTGAGCTGAGGTCAGGAGTCGGACTCTCAACCAGCTGAGCCACCCGGGCGCCCCAAGGTTATGTTATTTTAAACAGCACTATGTCACGGATTCTGGAACACTTGTATAGGAATTTATAATCTGTTGATGAGCCAACATAAAGATATCAAGATAATTAGCATCTAATAAAGTTGTACAATAATTTAGACAGCTGCAATAATTCCAACAGCAGAACTGTAAATAAAATGCTTGAGTTTCTTAGCATCAAGTGAACATGAGTGTCAGAAAAGGGAAAGATGAACTTTTTATTACTTAGAATTTTTTATGCTTACCAAAAGAACTTTAAGATGCACATTTTAAAATCATATACAACTTTTACACATACATGAAAGATCCCATAAATAAAATAAATTGATCAAGGTAATCCTAAAAAAAAAAGGGAAGGGGAAAGATACAAGAGGAAGCAGATTTTCCCTTGTCCTATGGTTCAAGAGAAATTTCACAAGTGGCACTTTACAGAAAATAGAGTAAAAGGTGCCCTCAACAGATGCACCAATGGAGCCCAACTGGCCTACTCTTGGCACTCCGGGCAGGGCTGAAGTAGAACACGGAACGATGTTTCGCTCAGGATGCAAACATGTGGCCGAGCTGGGGCAGGAACGTGCGTGGCAGTGGGAGTGTGCGCACGGCAGCATCCGTTCCCAACAGTAACCCTAAGCACGCCCTGTCTTGGCTCAGGTCTGATAAAAACCAGGTAGGAGAACATTTCAGACTGCTCTGAAGAACACCCACACGTGGAATGGACGTTCTGCGTTTGCGGCCGAGGGGAGAGCCCTATGTGCTCAGGCCCGCCTCGGCAGATGGCTTGGCTGAACCGGTTTTGTCTAGACCGCGGAGCCTTACCAGGACGTGGACTCCGCCTGCTGTTCTCAGCCCCTGCCCGAGCTCCGCGCAGCAAGCACTGAGGAGACTCAGAGGCACGTGTAAGGGACAACCTGGGGCTCTTACACACATGGACAAAAGAGAGTCCCGGGCACAGCTGCTACCTTGCAGGCCAAACGTGAGCTCAAACGTTGCAGCTGCCCTTCGCCCGAGGGCGTATCCCAGGAGAGCGTGGAGTTCTTTGGAACACGGTCCCCTAAAGCATTCCACAGCTGGGAAACCTACTTCCTCCAGCCTTTGCTGGTTAAGCCTCAACCCCGCGTGCCAGGCTGGGGAGGCCCAGACGAGAGGCACCTGGGACGCTCCGTCGCCCGGCCTGGGCGGGGCGTAGGGTGAGGGGGCGGGGCCTGGGGCGGGGCCAGACGCCAGAAAGAGGCTAGGAAGGCGGGGGAGTGGGCGTGCCCGGCGGCGTGCGCGCGGCGGCGAGCGCGCGGCGGGGGCGGGGCGACAGCCGCGGGCCCACGCCGTAAACAGACAAGATGGCGGCGACGGCGGCGGCAGCGGCAGCGCCTGGGGCCTTGGGCACCTTGCAGGCCGGCCGCGCTCGCTTGGTGGCCGCTTGCTGTGCGCGGCTTGGCCCCGGGTGGAGGCTGCCCGGCTCCCTGACGGGCCCGCGGGTCGGCCCGGCGATGTGGGCCCGGGGCTGGGCGGCCGTGGCCGGGGGCTCGGGCCCGCGGAGGGGCTACAGCTCTGAGGTGAAGACGGAGGACGAGCTGCGGCTGCGGTACCTGGAGGAGGAGAACCGAGGTGAGGGGCGCGGCGCTGGCAGCCGCGGGTCCTGGGAAGGGGTCGCAAGGTCAAGTGTCCGGGCTGACGTCAGCTTCTGTCGAGCGGCCGGGTCAAGACCCCTCCCCTCCTCCACCCCAGCTGTGCACCCGTTTAGGGCTTTCAGTGCCTAAAGGTGTGCTACGGAGCAGCTTCCCTGCAACAGTGGCCCCGCTCGGCGCCGAGGACAGAAATGCAGCTTACGCGCTCATCTCTAGACGAGCCAAGGTCAATAAGCCGGGTGTGTGATGTTTGCTTCCAGGTTTTGTGCTTGCTCTGTAATCGCTTTCCGTCAACTCGGATAACGGGGGCGGCGGTGGTGGGAGAGTTTCAGGAGCTGCAGCGAGAACGCACTTCATGCTGAAGAATCTCACGTGTGAAGCTGTTGAGTCGCAGCAGTTTCTCCCCTAGTTTATTTCCGAAAGTTAGTTTGGAGGACGGAATTCCAATTCACGTAAACAGTTTTTGAGCGTGTTTTTGTGTTCCCGGTTCCGCGCTGAGCCCAGGGGACCCAGTGGTGGGTGGTGTTGATCTTGCCCTTGAGCTACCTGCGCGGTGACAGATGCTTTGGCAATACAGTACCGCGGGGGGAAGGGCTGTGGAGGACGGCCCTGCCCGCCGGAGCTGGTTTCTTTCCCTTGCCCACTTGGGTTGTGAAAAGTCCAACAGTAGCTTGCCAGAGGACCAGTCGTTTAATTTTGACGGTAGTTATCGAGCCCCTGTAATCTCTGAAACCGAAGTGTAAAAGGCGTTAAGTCATGATTGCTGTTAGCATCTTCTAACAGAGTCCGGGAGATACTGCTGACCGAGAGGCTGCGCTGCCTTGGACGTTGGGGAGAGCGGAGGGCTGGAATACCCCCGAGAGGCTTGTGATCCGTTGTTTGGAGAGATTGGAGGACTTGTCGGGGATTCTGAGCGTCCTGTCAGAGTTTTCCAGAAGAACTGGGTTCCCAGACATTCCTTACAAGGCAATAGAATTGGGGAGTAGTGCGGGTTCTTAGGCAAACTGTCTGCGTGTCTCAACTTTTATGCGATGGTAACAGGAAAAATAATACCAGTGTTGTACGATGGCTGCAAAGATTGGAGCAGGACGCGAATACACATTGCCTGCCAGGTGTCCGGCTCGCAGCGGAGCCCATGGTGGAGCGCGCAGGGGTTACTGCATTTGTTGTTTCTTCCTCCAGACACCAGAGCATGGTCAAAGGCACGGACGTGTTGTGTTTTTTTTTTTTTTTTTTTTTTTTGAGAAATACCGTAGAGCGTGTGGGGCTGCAGTGTAAGGACAGGCGGAATGTTGAGAAATTCAGCTGGACAGTAGCGGGGGCTGGAACGGCTGGAGCCTTTTTGGGGCAGCGTGGTCTTACTGGGATTTCAGTTCCATCAGGTCACCGGCAGGGCCGTAGATACCAGGACGGGGTGCCACATTCTCTGTTATCCATGTGGTGGGGGAGCCCGAGGCTGGCGGGGTTGGGGGCGGCCAAAGCCCGCCACACCCCACCCCTGCCCAGTGGGATCCGTGTGATATTCCTGGACACTCCCAGCTACCCGAGAACATAGGAAAAGGTCTAAGTGCTTGCCAGGGTAATGTGGGAAACTTCCGCAAGTGAAAGATTCCCTCACTGCCCATTGACAAGTCCTTGAAACCGGCCGAGTGACCTCCCGCTACACTTTGCTGGGGGCAAAAAAGAACCTTAGTTTAACAGGATCCCAACCTCTCGGATACGATAAGTCTGCTTCCTTAATCTCAACTGCCCCAAGACAGATGCTGGCAAGCCTACTCCGAGCTCGTGGCCCCTGATGGACTTCTGACGGTCCCACGACTGAGGTTTCGTTAAACGGGACCACATGGCATTTCCGAGCAGCAGCTGGCCCCTCAGGGGCCTGGAAGCCTTGCTTCCAGAATATCTTAGAGACTTACTCTATCTCTGGCCTCCTTGTCACCTGACAGTATATAATGAGTTATCCACCAGGACCCCAGTGCGGCTCTTCCTGCTCAGGGGTCCTGTCTGTCCCCTTGCTTTAATAAAATCACCTTTTTGTACCAAAGACGTCTTCAAGAATTCTTTCCAGGCCGTCAGCTCTGTGCCCCACGAACCTCCATCACCCCAAAACTTCATCGTATATGACTTAATGCAAGTTGAAAGTAAATGTTCACAAAATGCCTGAGAAGGCCACCAGTCAGGATCCAAATGGATCAAAGAGAAGAAGTCAGAGCATAGGCGACAATGCAGCAAGTTCAGATGTTTACAGTTACCCAAAGCGTGAGGATCCGCTATCAGGAAATCACGGCTTCGTAAGAAAATTGACCCAGCTTCCTTAGAAGGTTGGCGGGGCTGACAGCTCAGGTGTGGCTCACCTGAAAAATGCTGTGTTTCACTGGTGAGCCCGCCACAAGCAGTGTAAAGAAAAACATGAGGTCAAGGAATCCACAGCTCAAGGAGTCTCCTGATGCCTTGCTTCTCTTGGAGGCTCTCAGCAGCTTCAAGGAGGAGGAGAAGGAGAGTTCTCTCAGAGGCCGCGTCCGATTCGAGGAACCCCAAATCGTCCTTTGCCCTGGCGGCCTCAGAGGCCGGTGGCGGGGAGTGGGTGCAGAATGTATTAGCTGCATTAGCACTCTCTGTGGTCTGGTTCCATGCTTGTTGGGGAAGCGCGGTTATAGAATCAGGTTTCCGTAGCAGTGATTTCTTGCACTGTTGTCCAGGGCACCAGGAGTTCTAGAACATCAGGCCTCGCCCTGGTCTACAGAGGGATCTCTATAGGCCGGCTCCCGCCAGTGTTTCTCCTTCCCGGTTTATTGTTCACATTGGTGCCGGGGTTCCCTGTTTTCAAGGCCAAGGGTGAGTGACTGCTCTGCTCAGTTACAAACTCCTAGTGGCTCCCAGTTGCCTGCAGACATCTTTTGTCCAGTCTGCCTTTAATTACATCTAAGCTGTGCCTTTCCTGCTTTTTTTTTTTTTAATGTTTTTATTTATTTTTTGAGAGACAGAGAGAGACAGCGTGAGCAGGGGAGGGTCAGAGAGAGGGAGATACAGAATCTGAAGACAGGCTTCAGGCTCTGAGCTATCAGCACAGAGCCCAATGTGGGGCCCGAACCCACAAACTGCGAGATCATGACCTGAGCTGAAGTTGGACGGTTAACCGATTGAGCCACCCAGGCACCTCTTTCCCACTCTTTTCTTTGTGCTTTTTGCCTGCACCTCCCAGAGTGAAATGACTTCCCTCTTCCCCTTTCCAAACTTCTCCTAGCCTGGCAAGCTTCTACTCATAATTGTGACCCATTTCAAGTTGTTTTTTAATGTTTATTTCTTTTTGAGAGAGAGAGACAGGGAGCAAGGGAGGGGTAGAGGGAGACACACAGCTCCGTCAGCACAGAGCCTGATGCGGGGCTTGAACTCTTGCTGAGACCATGACCTGAGCCAAAGTCGGATGCTCAACTGACTGAGCCACCCTGGCGCCCCCAACGTGCCATTTTTGGTTAGATCAGACCACATTTTGTTTATTCATCATTCATACACATTTAGGTTTCCACTTTTTGGCTGCTGTGAGGAGTGTTGCTTAGAATATTCATGTACATTTTTGTGGACATTTCATTTCCCTGTAGTGGAATTGCTGGGTTATATGGTAATTCTGTGATTAGAGTGTGGAGGAGCTACTAGAATTTTCCAGAGTGGCCGCGGCCTTTTATGTTCCCAGTAGTAAGGCGGGAGGACCCACTTAGGCACATCCTGGCCAATACTTGTGTTTTTGATTGCAGCCGTCCTGGTGCGTTGGAAGCGATACTTCCTTGTGGCGGAGCTGCCTCAGTGTTCATGGCGTTGCATATCTTTTCACGTGTTTATTGGCCACGTTTGTATCTTCTTTAGAGAAACCTCTCAAATCTTTGCCCATTTTTTAACTGGGTTGTTTGTCTTTTTTTTGGTCAAATTTTAAGAGTTTTTTTTTATATATTCTGGATGCAAGTCCCTTATCAGATAAATGATTTGCAAAAGTTTTTTCTTTCTCTTAAAAAATGTTTTATTTAGTTTTGAGAGAGACAGAGAGACAGAGCATGAGCAGGGGAGGGTCAGAGAGAAAGGGAGACACAGAATCTGAAACAGGCTCCAGCCTCTGAGCTGTCAGCACAGACCCCGATGCAGGGCTCGAACCCACTAACCATGAGATCTTGACCTGAGCTCAAGTCAGACGCTTAATCAACCGAGCCACCCAGGTGCCACCATTTTTTTTCACTTTTTAATGGTATATTTTGAAGAACCTAGGTTTGTATATAGCTTAACTGAGATATTTTTTTTGTCACTGGTTTTCAGTACTTTGTGTAGTGTCAATTTTTAGTAATAATAACTAAATTATTGAAATTTACAAAATTTCTAAAGTAAAAATACTAGATATGCACATGGTGGTAAAATTAAACAAAAAAGGCACTGTGAAGGGTGCCATCCTTTCATTTTCAGGACTTTCACCATTTCTTGCATTCTTGCTAGAAATTATCATTTTACTCACCGTTCTTGTTTTTTATTCCATCATACGGATATGCCACATTTTGTTTCTACTTTTTGGATATTATGAGAAAAGCTGCAGAACGCTCGAGTATAGCTATCTGTTTGAACGTCTGTGCTCATTTCCCTCACGTGGATACCTAGGAGTAGAGTCAGCGGGCCATGTGGTCATTCTGGGTGGCCTGTTGGGAGGAACCTCCTCGCCGGTTTCCACAGCTGCTGCGCCATCTCCGTTGTCACCAGCAGTGCCCCGGGGGTCCTGTTTGTCCACACCCTCGCCACCGCTTGTTTGCACGTTTCCCCGTCACGGCCACCTGGCTGGCTATGAAGCGGCGCCTCGTTGTGGATTTGATTTGCTTTTGCCTAATAAGAAATGATGTCGCTTGTTGGCCGTTTGTGTGTCTCCCTTATAAGTCTCTATTTAAACCTTTGGCCCGTTCCTTTATCTTTTTGTTGTGGGCAGTAAAAATTCTTTTATAATCTGGATACTAACCCTGTGTCAGATATTTGATTTGCAGATGTTTTCTGTTCTGTGCATTTGTTTTTTTTCACCTTTTTTGGATAGTTTTGGTGAATTATGATTTACCTGTTTTGTTGCTTGTGCTTCTGTTGTCCTATTGAAGACACTGTTGCCTTGTCCAAGGTCATGAAGACGTAGGGCTGTGGTTCCTTCTGAGAGAGTTGCAGTTTTAGCTCCTGCACTGTGTCTCAGATCTGTTTTGAGATCATTTTTATACATGGTGTGAGGACAGGGTCCAGTTTCACTCTTTTGCAGGTTAGTACCTACTTGTCCCACTGGTATTTGTCGAAAAGACTATTCTAGCACTGAATGGTCTTGGTCTTTATTGCAAACCAACTGACCGTAAATGTAGGTGTGTGTTTGTGGACTCTCAGTTCCGTTCCTTTGGTCTGTATGTCTGTCTTGACGCCAGCACCACACTGGGGGTCTTTTTGTTTGTTTGTCTTTTTCTCGCGGTAGCTTTGTTTTTTGTTTTGTTGTTTTGAAATGAGGAAGTGTCCTGACTAAGTCCTTCAACTAAGACTTCAAACTTCGTTTTTCTTTTTCAAGATTGTTTTGAAGATTTGGGGTTCCTTACAATTCCATTTAATGTTTTCATGATTATTGATATGTACAGAAGTTCATATACAGAGGGAAGGATGCGACCTTGTATAGTTTGGATACATAATTAGAAAGAAAATATACTATTTCTCAAGTTTTTAAAATTCTGAAGGTATAATATTTACATCTGCCCCTAATTCCGTGTGTGTAATTTTGTATTCTTATAAGGGTTCCTTAAATTTTATAAGCCTCGGGCCCTGCAAACCCTGGATTCCACCTGGTAACAGTTTCAAGATGCTCTTTTACATTTTACAAATGTCTTCTAAGAGGTTTTTCATCCCTTTGAGGTCTGCTCTTGTGAACAAATTGGTGTTAGTATTTTGGCCGGGCAGTTAATAGGCACAGTAGTTTTTAGGGGTATCTCTTAAAATTAAGAATGCACACCTAGAAATTCTGCTTCTTGATACCTGTCAGAAATACTTACACACCTGTAGAAAAGAAACCTTCAAGAATGTTGATTGCATAGCCAAATCATGGAAAGAGCCTAAATGTCCATCAGCTGATGAATGGATCAAGAAGATGTGGTATATATACACAATGGAGTACTACATGGCAATGAGAAAGAATGAAATCTGGCCATTTGTAAGAAAGTGGATGGACCTCGAGGGTGTCATGCTAAGCGAAATAAGTCAGGCAGAGAAGGATAGATACCATATGTTTGCACTCATAGGTCTAACAGGAGAGACCTGGCAGGGGACCATGGGGAGAGGAAGGGGGAAAGAGAGCGCGGAAGAATGAGGGACACAGATCAAGGGAGACTACTGAATACTGAAGACGAACCATGGACTGAAAGGGGAGGGGGAAGGAGGGAGGGGGTGATGGTCATGGTGGGGGGCACTTGTGGGGAGAAGCACTGGGTGTTATATGGAAGCCAATTTGACAATAAACTATTAAAAAAAAGAATGTTTATTGCAGCATTGTAGGATTTAGGAAAATTTAGGAAGAGTTTGTTATATTTTTTAACTTTATTTTCTTGAGGAACAGTTTAAATGCTCACATAAGGAATAAAGGAAATTCATTTCACAGACTGTTATTAATTAAAAAGAATATCTTGATAAAGTTCTTTATGGCTGAGTTAAGTGCATGAAGGGAAGTGTAGAACCCGTTTATGCAGGTCGGCACCAGCGGAAGGTGGTCCACGGTCCCGTTTGTGTCACGTGCCGCCACGGCCGGAGCTGTAGGCCAGCACTCCGTTTCTGTGTGGAAGCACGTTTTCTGGAAGGATACATATCAACAGATAATGGCAATATTTCACTCACTGCATCAGAGTGTGTTAGGAACAATAATAATTGAATGCTCATGTTGTAAACTTTATATTTTATCATTGGTCCTCACAACAGTCCCACAGACTTGGGAACTATTAATATCTTAACAGAGTAAGAAACTGAAGCTCAGGGGGGTGAAGAAACTTGCCCAAGGTCACACAGCTAGTCAGCGTTGGACTGGGATTTCAGCTCCAGCAGTCAGACCTCAGAGCCTGCGTTCTTAGCCTCTAAGTAGCCTCAGAGTTGACACCACCGTGGGTGCCTCAGAGGCGCTCAGATTCACTTTAGTTCAGAGCTGAGCTCATGAACTCTAGCCCTTCCCACCCTCTCCTTGGTTCTTGTTAGCGTCTGTATTGCAGGGTCATTCGTCACCCAGTAGCCGAAGTAAAACCCTCGTGGACACGCTCAGCACCTTCCCGTGCAGTCAGCTCTCGGTCCAGTCCATCACTGACTCGTGTAATTTCTGCTGCTTGAATGCTTGGATTCCCTTCCCTGCCTCCTGTCTCAAGTCTCTGGGCCTCAGCTAAACCTCTTCTCTCGTGGCTGGACTGCAGGCCCCGCGTTTTCGCAGTTCTGGAGCACCATTTACAGCATGGAAAGCATTTTGAATTGTACATGTTTTTATGATGATTTTATTGTTTGTCTTTCCTCCCTAGACTCGAGCTCCTTGAGGGCTGAGCACCGTAACGTGGGCTCGGCGGCACGGCTGAATGAATGACCGTCTGGTCTTGCCAGGTCGGCTCTGTTCACGAGCCGGCGGCGGCTGCCCTGGGGCAGCGTCATTCATTCGGGTGTGGAGTCGGTGGCCCCTCCACCTTTCCAAGTCCCATTTCTTCCTTCCCTTCAAGGGTGAGCGTAGTGCCGGTCTGGGGGGGTGTGGGCGTCAGGTGACTCGGCAAACAGAAGGGCTTGGGGACAGTGCCCAGCACGCGCTCAGTTCATGACAGCTCTTGTCCTTAGGTGTGGGGCCTACCCAAGGGCAGTCAGGGGTTTACCGCCAAGCCTGCGCTAGATACCAGGGCTTTGCGATTTTCTCCACGCCGAGAGCTTTTGGAATTCTTGAACCTTTATTCTGCGAGCGACGTTTATCTTCGCACTTTCTTTGAAAAGTAGGTTTGCACAGGTTCTTGCATAGGGAAGGCATGTGTACGTCAGTGACGGATAAGGATCATAGTACTCACCGCCGCCCCCAAAGAGGGGGAAGGCGTTTCTGTCACACAGGCACCGTTTGCGCTCGCTCCAGACAAGCAAAGTCAAGTACAGGCTCTGTAGGGCTTTGAACGTAAATGTTTTAGGAACAAATAAAGGATTTTAAGCAGGGGGAGGATTCTATGCATAATTGTTATTGGGAATTTGATCAGAGGGAGCAGCTGGAATGGGTGCTGGTCCGAGTCATGAGCAGTAGGGTGGGGAGCGGGACTTCCTGGGGGACGGACTCTGCTTTCCTAGACTGAGGCCGAATCACTGGGAATCACTGGTCGGACTCGCAAGTGGAGGTGCCTTCAGGTCGAGTGTGGGATGGAGTCAGGAGCGAAGCCTGGGACGGAAGTCCTGAGAACAGTGTGCCCGACGGAGTCACACGGGCTTGCCGTGACCAGGGTGTGTTAGCTCGCTCTTCTGTCTGGACCTGAAGGTGCGGGAAGCACGTCTTAGATAGTGTTCTGTGAGCGAGAGTTCGCACCCGTGAGTGCACTCAGCACAGTGTGCCGGATTACCGTGGTGGTGCTGAAGAGGAGGTGAGTTGTGTTAGAAAGTTCTCTAACTGGCAGAAGAGGTGGGCATTAGATCGATTTTAGATTTCAGATTACGTACATCTACTGCATTCTTTAAAAATGTGCTTATCTTGAAAAGGAGGCTGAAGGCAAAAATAAGGGCAAAGTTCTTGGCGGGAACCTCAAGGAAAGGGGTAGATTTCCTGAGGCCCAAGTTAACTAGCTGTGTGTGTGGGAGTCTATACCCTGAAAATTCACTAACTCACGTGTGCCTTTTTTTCTTCACTAGGAATTGTGGTGCTTGGAATAAACAGAGCTTATGCCAAAAACTCTTTCAGTAAAAATCTGGTAAAAATGGTGAGTGTAAAGATTAAACTGTTTGCTTCTAATATTGAGGTACAATGTTGACGTCCATCTGAAAGTGACTTTCCCTCTCTCTTTCTCCTTGCCCTCCCTGTATCTGTTTAGCTCTCAAAAGCTGTGGACACTTTGAAATCTGATAAGAAAGTTCGGACCATAATAGTCAGGAGTGAAGTTCCAGGGATCTTCTGTGCTGGTAGGTAAATAAATCTTATTGTGAACCTAACGTGCCCTCAGTGGGGATTGCCTGTTTTCCTTTAAAAAGTGTTCTGTGACGTGAATTGCATGACTGACAATTTCTTTGTCCGTTTTTACTGTTTTACACGAGAAAAACTGCTTTGTCTGTGTTAGGAAACGCTGGCACCATGTTGGTTGTTGGGGAAGCTGAACACGTAATTCGAGCCGTTGAAGGACTTGTCATACATGAGCAGTGGTTACGAAAGGTCAGCAGGGGTGGATGAGTGGCCTCCTCCCTGAACAGCCGGCCCTGCTTTCCTTGGGCGCTCAGGAAGCTCTTGGAGCTGCGTGTTAGCATGGACGCGCCCTGAAGGGTGCTGGTCGCAGCACCTGCTGAAGTGAGAGTCCGCGGACCGGATCTTTGCATCGGCCCCGCAGGGGAGGGTGCGCCACTTTCCTTCCCCGTCTGCTGTATCGGCAGCAGCTGGAGGTTGGGCTGTCTTGCATTTTCCGCATTTGTCATTATCTCTGCGCCACGAGACCGAGATGAGTCGGTTTCCACTCGTAAAGCTGATGAAAGCAGCCGATGGTTAGGCAAGTGCCGGTGATGCGCCGAATCGTTGTCAGTAACCAGCAGACGGGCGTAGAAGTCGGCTGAAGCACAAACGGTTTTTTCCCAGTAAAACAGAGGCAAGATGATCCCGTCAGATAATTCACATCTGAGGGAGCCTCATGCGGGGTTCTGTGCTTTGGGCAAGTACCAAACCCGACCAGTGCCCTCCAGGGCCGTGCTGGGAACGCGGTGCCGCCTCAGACGGAAAGTTTCTCGAGGTGTTTTTGTTGTGGCCAGTGCTCTTCAGTTTCACTCTTAGGAGCCCTCCGGTGTTCAGCCTTCACCCTCTGTGGCTTCCACCGTAAAATACTGCAGAATTCTGTGGTATTGAGGAAACATTCCGTGTGTTCTGTTGTGGCTTTCGGTGTGGCACAGCCCATCTGCCAGCGTTCTTTAGCTGTACGTTGGTAATGGGGGGGCTGCCTGGGTGAGGGCGTGCAGGGTCACTGCAGGGAGGACTGTCTCCCCTCGGGGCGGGGGAGGCTGGGGGCCCCGCCCCGCACACTTCGGGGCCTCTGCGGGAGCCGCGCATCATTTGTATGCAGGCTTCACGTGTGGTTTCATCCTTTCCTTAACCAGATAGGGAGGCCTTGGCCCGGGAGACCTGGGACCCTCGAATCTGTGACTCTAGGGCAGGTGGATATGTCTCCAGGTGACCGAGGCTCACCCCTGGCGGTGGCTGTCACCGGACACAGGACGGCTGAGGGCCTCCTTGGGCAGAAGGTCGTAGAGCAGTTTGGGGGCCTCGCGGGAGGCGCGGTGGTACCGGGGAGGCGTCGGGGGCAGGGCCGGTACTGCCTACCGCGAGGGGCGTGGCGCCTACCGCGAGGGGCGTGGCCACCGGAATGCTGAAGCTGCTGGTAGATTTCTCTGTATTTTACCTGTGGCCCGTTTGTTCTGCTTCTCCACGTTAGTAATATTCTTTGGAAAAGGCCTAATGTTTAGTACAGTTTACAGCTCTTTTTGTATAGATTGACTTTTTGGGGACATACTAAGTCATATACCAAATGCTTTTTTACCAGATTAGCAAGTTAGCCTTGACTACTGTTTTTTAAGGGCGAATCAGATTTATTTTCTTTGCTGTGCTTTGCAGCTTTTGCATGATCGGGATAATCTTCTATATATTTTAACTCATGAGATTTTTACTGTATTTTCTTTTAAGTTCATTTTGAGAGAGCCCGTGAGTATTCAGGGAAGGGGTAGGGTAGAGAGAGAGAGGGGAGGGAGAGAGAGAGAAAGAGAGAGAGAGAATGAGTATGAATCCCAAGCAGGCTCTGTGCTGTCAGCACAGATGTGGGACTCCGTCCCATGAGCCATGAGATCCTGACCTCTAAGGTGAAATCGAGTTAGATGCTTAACTCCCTGAGCCACCCAGGGGTGCCCCTATTACTGTATGTTGTTTAAAAAAAATCAGTGTTCGAATTATAGAAAAACCTGGAGCAAATCTTTTTTTTTTTTTTTAAGTAACTCAGTGTATGCAGTGGAGCCATTTGTTCAAATTTCTCTGAAAGGTTGTTTTCCTTACATATATTTGAAAGATGTATCTAGTTCACTAGCTCTGTCCTTAATGTTGTTATTCTGTTAGTAATGTCAGTATTAATGTGGACATTAATTATAAATCCAGAGTAAGTAAAATGTCTTTGCATGTTTAAAATGGCTTAAATTTACCATAGTTTATACCAGTATAAAAATCTGAATTCAGTCAGGCCTCATTATATTTGTTGAAGAATACAGACTTTCAAAAATTAGAAGTTTAATTTCTATTCTGAGGTAGTAACATGCTTGAAAACGGTGTCCTCATTTACTGATTACTCTTAGCGACCCGCCCCCGCCCAGTCCCTCCTCACTCTCTGCCTCCCTCCCTGCCCCACGGAGGTTTCTCTCCTCTCCCCCGTCTGTACCCCAGGGGCACCTTGCTTGGTTCCTGAAACTTAGAGCTTCTGAGGTGGTCTTGAGGACAGGGGCCGCTTTTCTCTTCTCCTTTGAAAGTCACCATTCATACCCGGGAACTCGGCCCCGACAGGGACTCCGCGTGGAGTTGCAGAGACTAAACCGGCTTTCCACCACCGCTGGGATGGGTGCGCTTCTCCACATGGTCTGCCACCCCCACCCCGTGCACGGACAGTGTCTCTGGGCCCTGACTTTTGCTCATTCTTTTTACGTCCTTTGCCTAACACCCCAGAAAGCAGATGAGGAGGCAGCATCAGAGCAGCCTCTAGGCGCACTGGGCGCCGGCGAGTGGTTTCCGACTTCCCCTTTAAATACACTGCTCTAAGATCAATAACCACATTCCGCATACATTTACGTTTGTAAAATAAAGTTTTATTAAAAAAACAGGTGGTGGGTCAGAGTGTATACAAAACATATGAAATGGATACAGAGAGGGAAATCCCGCTCTCACCCCCGCTCATTCTTCTCCTAATTAAAACACGGATTTTACTAGATTTCTTTCTGTCCTTCCAGTGCCTCCCTTTACAGACGCGTGCAGTTATGCACCCTGTGCCCGGAGGCGCCGTGGCAGCGCGGGGAGCACGATGGCGAGTGCAAGCCGTCGGCGCCGTCAGGACGGGAGCGGTGCCCGCGATCTGTGATCTCCGGTGAGAGCGTGGCTCCCGGGGCCGCGTTCTTGTCACCACCTCTGCACTTTCTGTAAAGTAGTTCTCTTCTAGTTGTGAGTTATGTCAAGCAAATAAACATATATAAAGTGAGTAATTTTGGGGAAAAAACCTCAGCAGCTGTATTAGTATATTTTGGTTTGGGCTCCTGAAGTTGTGACATTAACTGAGTTTCTGAATTATTGTTACAACAATAATGATGCTGTTACTGGAAAATTTTTAGAAGACGACGACCTTATAGAACAATTCAGCTGCTTTCACTTCACAGAATCCCTGTGAGGCCGCGGGCCCCGCGACCGGCGGCGACTTGGCTGGAAGTAGGCCTGACCTGACGGCAGGTTGTTGTTTTAGCCACACGAGTGATTTCTCGTCTTTGGGGGATGAGGTCTCCCTTTTAAATTCCGAACATTTCGTGTTTGCAGACCTCATAGCGGTCCTACGTTGACTGAGAAGCTGCGTGAAGTCAGAATGGCACTCTGGGTGCAGCAGCGTTTTGAAGTGAGTTTTCTGTCGTTCACGAAGATACCTCGAGAGAGGAGGAAATGCTGTCGTGCTGTGCACCGGGTTTCCCGTGCGTACGCGTTGTCAGATACCAGCCGTACCCTCGGCACGACTCCAGGCTGGGACTCGCCACAGTGTGCGCTTTCTGGGTTCATGGCCGCCGGTTCCTCTTAGAGGACTGGACGCTGGCATTTTGATGGTCCCGGCTCACGTGAAGCCGGGCGGCGTGGAGCGGGGGAGAGCCTGGCCACCCCGTGTGCTGTCGCCCCACAGAGTCTACATGTCGTCCGTTCATTTAGAAGTTTCCTCTGGTTTCTTACACACACGCGTCCCCACACAGACGAGAGCGGATGTACTTCTGTTTCACAATTTTAATGTATTACCTCTAATGAAATTGTGAAAAAGTTCTCTGGGCTACCGAGGTTGACGTGAATGTGCAACCCTGGCCATTTATTTTGTCCTGGTGTTCTGACACTAGGTACCAAAGGACATGTGTATTGGTTTTACCATTAAATGTTTGAGATGAGATTTTATGAGAAGTTACTGAGAATAAGGATTTAAGGATTTTTACCCCCTTGAAATTACTAAAATAGATTATAAACAATTCTTGATAATTGATGTTGTATGTAGAGCCCTAAATTGAGTGTTTCACTGAATTATACATACTAGTGTGGGATTTTTTTTTTGAAAGTAAAGGTAGTTTTGCTTCTGCTTTTGAATTCTCCTAAATTATGATTTGACTACAAACTTCTCACTAACACTGTCAACATGCTTTAAGAATGTTGCATGCACTGTTGAGACAGAGGCTGATGTCATGTGGGGCCTCCGACTGGTGAGGTTCTCTGCTTGATCCTGTTTCAGGATCTCAGGCTCAGGTGCACTTATGTGTTTCCATGTCATCCCTTAGACAGTTTGATGAATACAGGGAAAGCATAGATGCCCACAGATTCCTTATAGTGTAGCATACGGTTCTGTTGGTATCTAGCAGTTAAAAAAATTTTTTTTACATTTATTTATTATTGAGAGACAGAGACAGAGCATGAACGGGGGAGGGGCAGAGACAGAAGGAGACACAGAATCCGAAGCAGGCTCCAGGCTCTGAGCTAGCTGTCAGCACAGAGCCTGACGAGGGGCCTGAACCCACAAATCGCGAGATCATGACCTGAGCTGAAGTCGGATGCTCAACCGACTGAGCCACCCAGGCACCCCTAGCAGTTTTTTTTTTTTTTATAAAAATCTATTTTATTGAGATATGGAATTACGTGCAATAAAGTGCCAATTCTAGGGTCCCCTGGCGGCCTCAGTCTGTGGAGCGTGCGACTCTTGATCTTGGAGTTGTGAGTCTGAGCTCCACTTTGGCTGTAGCGATTACTTAAATGAGATAAAAACTTCAGAAAGAAAGAGTACCGATTCTAAGTATGTAATTGCTGAGTGTTGGCAGACTGTGATCACAGCAGCGGTCTCTAGAGGACGTTCGCCACTTAAAAACCTCTCTTGTGCCCATTTGTCGTCAATCCCTTCCCCAACTCTGGCCCCTTAGACCCCTCTTTCCCTTGCTTTTACGATAGGTTTGCCTCTTGTCAAATGTCTTCTGGGGCACCCGGTTGGCTCAGTAGAAAGAGCGTGTGACTATCTCAAGGTCACGAGCTACAGCCTCATGGTGGTGTGGACATGACTTCAATAAAACCTAAAAAAAAAAAGGTCTCCTGAATGGAATCCTGCTCTAGGTGCTGGTTGGCTTTGGCTTCCTGCACTCAGCATCGTGTTTGAGGCTCACCTGGTGGTGTGTGCGGCCGTGCTGTTTCCTTGCTGAGTGGTCCGTTGTGTGCAGACCCTGCAGTCTATCTGCTTCGCAGTTGATGGCCATGTGGGGTTTTCCAGTGTTTTGGCATTAAATAAGTACTGCTTCTGTTAACATTCACATACAAGTCTTTTTGGGAACAGTTTTTATTTCTCTTGGATAAATACTTAGGAGTAGAATTACTGGGTTTTCATACCTGTGTTTTGTTTTGGAAGAAACTGCCAACTGTTTTCTAGAGTGACTGCCGTCTTGCGTTCCCACCAGCGCTGTGGGAGACTTCCGGCGCTCTGCGTCCTCGCCCGCTGCTGTCCGTTTTAATTTGAATTTCAGGCGTCGCACTGGGCCTGTGGTCATATGTCACTGTGGTTTTAGTTTGACTTTGTCTAGTGGCTAATGGTTGTGAGCATCTTTTCCGGTGCCTTTTTGGTCACATGTATTTTGTTCGTTTGTTTTTGTTTTTGGTGAAATGTTTAGCCAGATCTTTTCCCCTTGTTTTTATCACAATGTCTTCTTACTGAGTTATAGACTTCTTACATATTCCTGCTACAAGGCCTTTGTCTGATGGATATTTTGCAAGTATTTTCTGCTACTCTGTAATTTGCCTTTTTTCTTAACAAGTTTGTTATGAAGAGTGAAAGTTCTTTTTTTTAAACTTAAAAAAATTGTTTTTTTTTAACATTTATTTATTTTTGAGAGAGAGCGAGCGAGAGCGAGCAGAGGAGGGGGAGAAGGAAGGAGACACAGAATCCGAGGCAGGCTCCAGGCTCTGAGCAGTCAGCACAGAGCCCAATGTGGAACTTGAACTCACTAACCGTGAGACCTGAGCCGAAGTTGGATGCTTAACCAACTGAGCCACCCAGGCACCCACAAAAGTTTTATTTGAAGTTTTATTTATCCATTTGTATTTTAAGCTTGTACTTACTTTGTGAACTAAGATATAATTTCTTACTCCAGCACAAAGTCTTTCTCAAACTATGTTGTCTCCTACAAGTTTTTTAGTTGTTATATTTTACATTTAGATCTCTGATGAATTCTGAGTTCATTTTTGTTTACATTGCAAGATGTGGATTTAAGTATTTGTGGTATAATAAAATATGCATTTGGTCTTTGCCCCAGATTGCTGGCACAGAACTCCTAAAACCCAGGGAATTTCCCGAGTGAGAAGAACGCCTTTTGTATACTAAACACTTGACCCAAGTCCCCGGGTCCAGGGGTCCTAGATAGCTTTAGGGTAGGGGCTGGTTGCCAGAAAGATCCATCATGGGAGTAGAGCGTTGCACCTTCCAGTCCTACTCCCCCAGTCTCTGGGGGGGGGGGGGAGCAGCTGGAGCTGAAGTTCAGTCACCGAAGGCCGGTGATTGAGTCCGTTGTGCCTGTGTATGGAAGACTCTGTGATGCTCCGTCAGCAGTGGGGAGCTTCCCGGCGGGTGAGCACACCGATGTTTCGGGAAGGCTGTGTGCCCGGAGCGGGCTGGAAGCTCCCTGTCTCCCCTCGCTCGTGCCCTGCTCTGTGTCTCTTCAGTCGGGCTGTTCCCGAGGCGTATCCTTTATAATAAACTGGTAAATGTAAGTAAAGGGTTTTCCTGAGGTCTGTGAGTCATCCTGGTAACTTAGTGAACCTGCCGAGCAGTTTTTGGAGACCCTTGAATTTATAGCTGGTCAATTAGGATTTTGGGCGCTTCCTGGGACTAGTCACTGGCATACGAAGTGAAAGCGGTCTCAGGGGGCTGAGCCCTTAACCTATAGGGTCTGTGCTAACGTCAAGAGTTAGCATCAAGCTTGAACTGAACTGTTGGAACACTCAGTTTGTGTAGAAAATTGGAGGGTTGGTGTGGATCCCTCCGCCCATCCCTTAATTTGGTGTTGAGACCAGGATTTGCCACGTTGACTCTCAGACTCGGCAAGGTGCTCTACTTGCTGTTGCTGGTTTATTGTGAAGGGTAGAGCCCTGGGAACAGGCAGGTGGTGGCGTGCATAGGGCAGGGGTAGGTGGGGGGTGTTGCCGCCCTCCTGGCACATGTGCTCGGCCGTCTGGAAGCTCCCTGAACCCCATGTGTACGGGTTTCTATGCAGGTTCCGTTACATAGCCCTGGCTGGTTAAAACCTTGGCCTTTGGCCCCTTCCCTTTCCCAGAGGTTGAGGGTGGGGCTGACAGTTCCAGCCCAGTGAGGAGGGCTTGGTCTTTCTGGTGAGCCGCCACCAGCCGGAAGCTAGTCTGAGGCCTCCAGCAGTCACCTCATTAGCATAAACTTAGGGGTGATTGAGAGGGGCTCATTGTGAATAAAAATAGGAAACACTCTATCACTCAGGATATTTCACGGATTTTTAGAGCTTGTGCCAGGATCCTGTGAAAAAGACCAAACGTATTTTTATTCTACCACAGGTTTTAAAAACACTTTTTTGCACGTGCATATCCAGTTCCAGCATCGTTCACTGAAAAGCTTAACTTTCCCTCCATCGAATTAACTTTAGGACCTTCCTAAAAAAGGAGCTGACCGTATACGTGTGTTATACCCAGGCCACCTGTGCTGTTCTGTGTCAGTTCCTGGGTGCATGTCTTGGACATGTTTGTTAAATTTATTCCCGAGTATTTCATATTTTTGGGTGCTACTGTAAGCGGCATTTTTAAATTTAGACTTACGGTTTTTTCGCTAGCATGTGGAGATACAGTTGATTTTCATATATTAACTGCATATTCTGCAACCTTATTAACCTTGCTTTTCAGTTCTGGGAATCTTTTTTTTTTTTTTGTAGATTCCTTGGGATTTTTCTATGTAGCTAGTCCTCTGTAGCCGGTTTTACTTCTTCCTTTTTTGTATGTTGGCCTTTTATTTTGTTCTTATGTCGGTGGGGACCTTCTGTGCAGCACTGAGTAAAGGGATGAGGATGTCTGTCTCCTCGCAGCTGGAGGGGGAGGCATTCCACCTCACCAAGACGTATAATGTGCTGTCGTTTTTCCATAAATTTGCTTTTATTGGGTTGAAAATGGTTCTGTTCCAAGTTAGTTGAGGTTTTTTTTTTAAATCATGAATAAGTGTTGAATTTTGTCAAATCTCTTTCGCATCTGTTAAGATGATATGTATTTTTTCCAATGTCTTAAAATTGTTACTTATCGATTGTTAAACCACCTTGTGTTCCTGGAATACACCCTTGGCCGTGATGTGTTACTGTTTTTATAGATTGCTGGATTTGATCTGCTACAATTTGGTTCAGGAATTTTACAACTGTGTTTATGAGGGAAATTGATGTGTAGTTTTCTTGTAATGTCTGTGTCTGTTTTTGGTGTGAGGGTATTGCTGGTCTCATAAAATGAATTGGGAAGTGTTCCAATTTCATTTCTTCTATTTTGCTGGAAGAGGTTATATGGAATTGGTATTATTTTTTATTTAGTTGTTTGGTAAAATTCACCAAGTCATCTGGCCCAGTTTTCCCTGTGGGGAGATTTTTAACTCTGACTTTAATCGCTTTAGTGGACATAGGGCTGTTCAAGTTACCAGCTTCTTCTTAAGTTTGGATAGATTTGTGTCTTAAGGAAATTATCTGTTTTATCTAAGTTTTCAAATTTACTGACATAAAGTTCACGATATTCCCTTATCTTTTTAATATCAACTGAACTTACAGTGAGATCTTTAACTTTTGATATTGATAACTCGTGTCTTTTTCTTAGATTCTGATGAAACATTTATTATTTTGTTGGTCTTTTCAAAGAACTGGTTTTGAGTTTCTTTTTTTTCCATTTGCTTTGATATTAATTTATTCCTTATTTTCTAGCTTCTTCAGGCGGAAGCTTATTCCTTGATTTTAAATCTTTTTTCTTTCCTAATATAAGCTCTTAATGTTGTAATTAATGTTAAGTTTTTCATTTGAAAATGCCAGAGATGCCATTTAGAAAGGACTCAGAGTACTCATGGCTTTTCTGAAGAAGTAATTTTTGGCTCTTGCTAATTCATTTCTAACTCTATTCCATTAAAAAAATTTCCCACGTAATATTTTAGGCTCTATAGATAGTATTTCTTTTTAAGAAGTAGGAAGTGTGTGTGAGTAGCTCTGTGCCGATTTATCCCCGCGTCCACTCCGCCCACCGGCGCACGTTCCCCGCGCAGCGCAGCCTGGCCCTGTTCGAAATACTCCTCAGAAGTGAAGCGTGTGGTGGACTGAATAACGGCCCCCCCAGCGGTCCGGGCCCCAGCCCCCGGGACCTAAAAATAGCCTGACCTGACGTGGCAGTAGGGGCGTTACAGAGATGAGTCAGTGAAGATGGGGAGCTGGGGAGGTCGCCCTTTTTTTTTTGAGGCCCAGCATAATTATAGACAGGGTCTGTATCCGAGGGAGGCAGGAGGGCCGGAGTCTGGGAGGAGAGGGGAGCAGGGAAGACCCGAGAGGAGCTGGGAAGGGGCCGCGAGCCATGGCGGACGGACCGCCTCTGGAGCTGGGAGAGCCTCCAGTTCACACTTATGACCCAGAGCTGTAGGAAGGATCCCGCTACGCCGGCAGTGGTGACACGTCTATAAGGTCTGGCTGCTCTGGCCACCCCCCTGCTGCCCCACCCCCACCTGTCTTTCTCCCTCTGGGCCACCCCGCCTTGGCCTCTGCTGGACAGCTCTCCTCTCGGACCCCCTGTTCCCTTAGCCTGGAAGGACCTGGGTGCACAGGTCCTCTCCGCAGGGAGCTGTTCTCTGGCCCAAGCAGGCCTCCCTCCCCCCACCCCCCACCCTCCACCACAGTTTCCTATTTTAGCTGCTTCTTGGCACTTTTCAGTTCCGGAATGTATTGTTTTACACGTGATTTTGTGATCAGGCCGCTTCTGCGGTCCGCCGATTCCCTGGAATTAGGGCAGGGGCCCATCATCAGAACAGCTCCTGGACCGTCGACGGTGCTGAGCAGGTGCCCTGTGGGGGGAGGAGTTGAGAGACTCTGGTTGATGAGGAAGTAACAGTGGAGAGGGTCACGGTTAAGTGAAGTGAGCTTATATTTTGATACGGTACGTGTGTAGGTGGCTTGTGGGGAAGGACGGTGACTCCTTCAAGTCCTGTTACTAAGCTGACCTTTCTAAACTGCAGGCGTGTCTCAGAGGAGCAGAGCCTCTTGGGGCGAGGAGAGAACGGGCCCCTGCAGAGGAGGCTGGCCGGCCGCTGGCCCGGGGGCCCTCGGGGCTGCCCAGGGAGGTCCCGCCGCCTTGGTGCGGACGAGGGCGCTGGAGAGTGCGGGGCAGTTCAGCCTGTGACCGGGCCCACGTCCCCTGCGGCTCCAGCTGCTGGATGGCAGAGCTTAACGACCCAGAACCCGGGGGATGTCTAGCTGCTGGCTGCTGGGTCTAGCAGCTTACCTTGCTTTCTGCGGGGGCCGGTTCCCTTGGGAACAGACTTCGTCTACACTGGGGTTCAGTAAACTTTTCCGGCAAAGGGCCGGATATTTTAGGCCTCCTGGGCCTCTTACAGTCTTTGTCATGTGTATGTATGCATGTACACACACACACACACACACACACACACACACACATGTATATACACGCATACATACACACAGAAATACATGATAGTTTTTAAAAAGCTTTAGCAAAAAGGAATGACTGATTTTAGCCGGAGGGCCATAGAAACACCAGGTGCAGACCGGTCTGCAGGCTGTAGTGAGCCTCCCCCTGGTCCAGACTTGATTTCTTTCTCGCCCTTGCCGGTCCCTGTCTGTTCCCCGGGCCCTGGCCCCTCACCTGTGACTAGAGAAGCGGGCTGAGGTCCCCTGCGCTCCACCGGAAGACGCGGGTGCCTGGCCTGTGGAGGCTGTGTCTCTAAACGCTCAGTGAAAGTGCCCTTTTCTCTTGCGTGGTTGGTGGGCGACCCTGCAGAGAGCGCCGCACACCCGTCCAGGCGCCGTGTGCCGCCGCAGTGCTGGCACGTGCGTGAGCGCTGGGTCCCCCGGCCACGGCCAGTCAGGGTCCTGAGGTGCAGGCCTCTGGAAACCCCACGACCAGAGTCTCCATCTGAGTAGCTTAAGGTGTTCGGGGCACAATGAGGGTTGAGAGGTGGAGGTAGCCAGGCTTTTCACATTCTGTAAAATAAAAAGGTAACACGATTAATACACTAAATACCAATACGAAGTATTCTTTAAACCATGTGCGATCCTATCACATATACTCTCAGTTGTCAGCTCTTTCTGACTATAAACTTTCGGTGCTTTTCTTCTCTTGAATTATACGAAGTACCTGGGATTGGCTGGCGTTTGCAACCGGTAGGCTCACCCCGCTTGGTGTTTTTCTTAGCTCTTGTTTTGTTCCTGCAGATGACGCTGTCCCGGAGGATCTGCCTGACCCACTCGGGGCTTCTTTTGAAAACTTCTGATGTCTTTCCCGGGTGCCCGGGTGTTCCGTGCATTTTCCAGTTCCTTCTGTTGGAACATGGACACCAGGAATTGCTCACTCTGCTGATGTTCTTTCTTTGTTAATTGCCTGGGAATGGGGACCCTGTGCGGATTATTGGGGCTCTTTCTCTGAGTGAGCCTCTCCCGTCTGGCTTCCTGTTCTGTACATTCCAGCCACCCAGCCCGCCCGAACCCCGTCTCCGCCTGTCAGCCAGACTGCTCCGCTTGCTCTGGCCGGGTGCCCCTGCCTTGCACCCCATCCCGCACGGCGCCCTTAGAGAGGAAGCTGGAGCGGTCAGTGGGCTCCCATCCCGTCTGTCCCTACTTACTCAGCAGCATCTGAGAGAAGTTTCATGTATTTAAAGGGCTCGTCCAGTATCACTTACTCCATCATGGAGCGGGAGGTTTTCAGTTGCCTTTGGTGGGGAATGGTGTTAAAGCACCAAGATCTAGGTGCTGTGTTCAGCGTCCCTTGGGGTCTTTGTTTCAAGGTTCTTTCGCTGGATAGAGCTAAGATATGTAGACAGATAAATGCCATCACGTTACCTGTACACACGCTCCTCTCAGTGTTTGTACTTCTGTGTTGGAAGCCCTGAGCCCATGCTGCTAACCCCATTTCCTGTTATCACCATCGAGGTCACGGTCATCTCCCCTCTCCACTTACATTATCTGCAGTGTGTGTATTCACTTGCTCAGTTCTGTCATATGCAGGCATTAGTTTCACAACTGCTAGATTGATACCACTGTGATAAGCACACTTTCTAGCTAGAGCTTAAGATGTAGAGTATTTATGTCTTTAGACTCAGGATATAGAGTAAAAACACTGTTGAAGGTTATTTGTGTTATTTCTTGTTCAGTGTAGTTAATGCTTTATATTATGGAATAAAGTTAGGTTACCTCTTGTGTATTTTACTTTGAATACGTGAAATACCAGCATGGTTTCGGAAGTCAGAACTGTGCACCGGAGTGTCGCTGGCCACTTCCTCCCTCTGGCCCCGTCCACCTGACTCCCACTCTTGGGGGCGTTAATGACTCTCATTAGTTCCTAGTTTATCCGTCATGTTTCTCTTTTGCAAACTGAAGGACGTGCGTGTGTACCCATTTCCGTTTGTTCTTAGGCAAGGAGCATTCCATACGTATTCTTCGTGCTTCCCCAGTTAGTAGTGTATCGACTGCTCCTCATTCTCTTTGGCAAACAGCTCTTCCTCTGCCTGTGTGGACGCTTTGCTTCCTAAGGTCGTGCCCGTGGCCAGTCTCCACGGTTCTGCCTCCTCAGGACCCACAGAAAGCCAGACATAGCCCCCAAAGTCCCACCCCCTGTGATGACCCCCAGTCCTGAAGAGCGCGGGCTTTCACGTAACAGGGTCAGTGGGCCCAGGGCGGGGTACTCTGGGGTTCCCTGGGAGCACATTCAGAATTTGGGGCTACATTCTGAAGGCAAGACTGCCAGAACTGCTGATGGGTTGGGTGTGTGTAAGGGAACAAGAGAAATCAGCGGGGCCTCCTAGGTCGTTGCCCAGCTGTTAGGACAGTGGAGGTTCCGTGCATTGAGGTGAGGAGGCCTGGGGGAGGGGGCGGGTTCTGGGCAGCAGTGGTTGGAGAGAAATCAGGATTTCTGTCTTGGATCCGTGAACCTGGAGAGGGCGGCTGGAAATCCACGTGAGGGCCTTCGTTGGACGGTTGCATGTGGAACACTGAAGGCCCATGGAGAGGCCAGGCCGGGAGAAGCCCTCAGCACAAAGGTGGCTTAAATAGCGCCAAGACGCCAAACAGCCTACAGTGTTCAACAAAGAATGCTACTGTTCCTCATAACTTTTCTAAAGGCCCGCGGGACCAGTCCACTGCAGATGTACAAGTAGAAATTAATACGTGGTAATCTTAAAGCGTATTTAAAAGACAAGCTTTATATAAAACAGTAAGCCCAGAAATTTTAGGAGAGGGCCATCTTAGTGTATAGTATTAAGTAAACAGGTGTTTTCTCAAATTTGTTGAATAATGCATTAACTTCATGCATCGTCTACTCAGTATATTATGTATCTATATATTTAGATGAAAAGAGTTTGCAATAGAGTGGAAACTGCAGCAGCAGTATAATATGATTAAAACTATGCAACTCAGAACCAAAGACTGCATTGTCAGTAACATGAAAAGCAGATCTTATTGATTTATTATAGTTAGTAACAGGTATGATCACACTATTTAATACTGTAACATGGTCCACACCCTCATTAGGTCCACACTTTCCTGTTCTTCTTTTCACCTAAGACATTTACCACTTCCTTTGTTGGTGATTTATTATGTTAATTTGTTTTTTTTTTACTGTCTTTTTGTCTCCCTTGCTTAAAAGACCTAGTGTAAGGGGAGAGGCTGGGAGACAGACAGGGCAACCCTTTCGAAGGGTTTGGCTTTGACGAAGAGGAGAGAAATCGGTAGCTGGTGTGGGCAGAGCATGTGGAGTTGGGAATGTTTCTTAAACCTTTTGACTGAATTAGAATATAGGCATAGAAAACTGCACACATCGCAAGCGGATAATACCGATCTGTGACGTGCACCGGCCTGGGCGCTCACCACCTGACGTAAGAAATGGATGTCACCGTCCCGCCAGCCCGTTAGCCGAGACCCACCCAGGCATACTGGGGCTGTTCTGGGTCTCATCACCGGATCCTGGTGCCGCTCACTGTCCCACTCTCTGTAGCTGGGGTTCTCCAGCATGTACTCTTGAGGTCCACTTCGCTGGGCGTGCTGCTGGGATGTGGTGTGTGCTGTCCGTCCGGGGGAGCCCAGCCCTGCGCCTTGTGGGGGTGCCTCACGGCGCGTGCGTCCTGCTGCTCGAGACTCGGAGCCGCGGGGGCTGAGCTGCCCTGAACATCTCCGTCGTGCGCGGCCTGCATCTCAGTGGGCGTGCGCCTCTGCGCTGGGCGTTTCTAAAGTGATTTTTCCGGTTTTTGCTCCCAGCAGCGTTCAGAGCTCCCCGTGCTCTCTGCCTTCACCAACACTTCAGCTGGCGCTGCTTGTAAAGATACCTGTGTTTTTAATTTGTGTTTTCCAGACGGTTAATCGTGTCGTGTTCTTTTCCGTCTCCTCATTAGCCAGGTGGATGTCCTCTTTTGTGAAGTATCTGGGTCTTCGGCTGCTTTTTGTTCTTGGGTTATTTTTTCCTTTCTGTCTGACATTTAGTGCTTTATGGTTGGAGGATTTGTGTTTCACTCTTTCCCGTGCAATATTCTCTGAATGATGTCTTTTGATGGACAGAAGTTTTTTTTTTAATGTTTTATTTTTGAGAGAGAGAGAGAGAGAGAGAGAGAGAGAGAGAGAGAGGGAGGGAGACACAGAGGGAGAGGGAGAGAGGCGGGGAGGGGCAGAGTAGGAGGGAGACACAGAATCTGAAGCAGGCTCCAGACTGAGCTGTCCGCACAGAACCCAACACGGGGCTCGAACCCACAGACTGTGAGATCATGACCTGAGCCAAAGTCAGACATTTAACTGACTGAGCCACCCAGGCGCCCCGAGAAGTTTTTAATTTTACTGAAATAGTGTTTTCCTGAGTCTTTGGAGGAATCTTTAAAAAATTGTGTGTATATCAAAGTCTTGAAGATATTTTTATTTTCAAAATTAGTTTATTATTAAAAACTTTTAAAAATTTATTTAATTTGAAAGAGAGAGAGAGAGAGAGAGAGAGAGCTGGGGAGGGGACTGCCAGCATAAAACCCTATGTGGGGCTCGAACTCATGAACTGTGAGATCCATGACCTGAGCCAAAATCCAGAGTTGGACGCTTAATAGACTGAGCCATCCAGGTGCCCTGAGGTATTTTTAGTTTCATTTAGAAGTTTGATTGTTTTCCTTTCACACGTAGGCTGTATAACGCATCGTGAACTCGTTCATCTGTGTGTGTGGGGTGAAGGGTCCAGAACCGCGCTCCCGCACGTGAACGGTCAGTGGCCCCAGCCCCGCTCATCAGAAAGTCCATCTGGTCCTCACTCCTGAAGCGACATCTTTGTCATAAGCCAAGTGGGTCTTTTTTGGACCCGCTGTTTGTTCAGTGGGTCTTTTTCTCCATGTTTGAGGCAGCGTCACATTTTTTTGTTTTAAATAGTGTCACATCTTCTTGATTATAGTAGCTTTATAATAACATCTTTCTGTTTTAGTCCAAATCCTCCAACGTTTTCTCCCTCAGGAGTATCTTTTGTTACTGGCCCTTTGCATTTTCTGCTTGTCATTTTCCAGAAACATGGGGATTTTGATTGGAACTTCATTGACTCTATTAATTTGGAGAGAATTTACATCTTTTAGTACGAGGTCCTCTAACCCACGGACATGATATATTCCTCCATTTATTTAGTTTTCTAATTTATCTTGGGAGAACTTTATAGTTTTGTTGTGTCAGGATCTTCTACATCTTTTATTAGATGTGTTCCCTGGCTCCTTGATTTTTTAAAGTTCTTATAAATGGTGTCTTTTTAAAATTTCACAAATTTCTTTCATGGGTGTATAAAAAGACGGTTGAGTTTTGTATGTTGAACTTGTATTTGGCAACCTTACTAAATTCTCTTGTTTCCATGATTTCTGAATTCTTTTAGGTATTCTTCATGAGTAGTGGAGCCATCTGCTGCTAATGACAGTTTCATTTCTTCCCTTATGATCTGTAATTTGAAAATTTTCTAATTATACTGACTGGTACATCTGTGACTGTCTTTGGAAGTGAGAAAGGACACCCTTGATTCATTGTTGATCTCTGGGAGGAAGCTTACAGTAATTAACCTTTAAAGGTCATGTTAGTTACAGAAATTGTATCATTATTGTTTATCAGATTAAAAACGATTTTCTTTTCTTCTTAGTTTGCTATGAACTTTTTAATTAAGAATGCCTGTTGACTAGATATGCCACCAAAAGCATGTGTGATGAAAAAGTTGAGAAATTGAACTTCATTAAAATTAAAACTTCAAAAAAAATCAAGAAAATGAAAAGACAAGCCACAGATGGGGAAGAAAATACTTGTTTAATCATATTTTTTTTTTTAATATTTATTTATCTTGAGAGAGACAGTTGGGTGGAGGGGCAGAAGCAGAGAGAGAATTCCTAGCAGGCTCCCAGTGCAGGGCTCGAACCCACAGCCGTGAGTTCATGACCTGAGCTGAAATCAAGAGTCGGACGTTTAACTGACTAAGCCACCCAGGCACCCCTATAAATCATATTTCTTAGAAAGGACGTGTATCTAAGGTATTATACAACTCAATAAGAAGAAAACAAATTATCCGGTAAAAAAAATAAAAGATTTGAAATGACCTTTCACCAAGGACCTACTGTATGAATGGCTAATAAGCACATGGAAAGATACTTAACCTTATTAGTCATTAGGGAAATGCAGATTTAAAACTGTAATTGGTTGTTTCACACCCACTAAAGTGCTCTAAAGAAGAGCAGGCTGGTGTTGGTGACCGGGTGAGGGCAGCAGGGACCCCTGGGCATTGCTGGCAGGAAGGTGAAGTGTTGCAGCCACTGTGGAAAAACCGTAATGCTACTTTTTTTAAGTTAAGTAGGATTTTACAGTATGGAGCGTTTCCACTCCTACGTGTCTACCCAAGACCAATAAAAACATTTCCATGCACGAAAACTTGTATGTGAATGCTTATGGAGTGTTTTCCATAACAGCCAAAGAGTAGAAAGACCTCAGTGTCCACCCCTGATGACCCGATAAACAACCGTTTTCTCTGTGTCTACGACGGGATGCTATTTGGTAGTAAAAAGAAAAACAGTACTGAGTCATTCCTATAACCTGGGTAAACCTGAAAAACATACGCTTGCCACGTTGAAGAAGGACGCAGAAGAGCATGTACCGTACGAGCTCACTCACATGGAATGTTCAGGGAAGGCAAAGTTCTAGGAAAACAGCGGCTGCCTGGGGATGGAGGGGGGTCAGGGAGTGCGCCGGCCTGAGTGTGAGGGTCGTCTTATGCTAAAGGGAATGTTCTGAAGTTAGAGGGCTGTGCAGCTCTGTAAATTTAATAAAAATTATTGAGTTGTATACTTAAATGACTGAATTTTACGTTATGTAAATTCTACCTCAAGAGGTGAAAGAATGAGTGTTGAATTCTGCACCTGCTGAAAGTTTATGTAATTTTCACTTTTATGCTATTTATTAAAAAGAAAATAAAACACTTAACATTAAGCCAGTCTTCAATCTTGGACTGAGTGTAACGGGGTCTTGACACATTGTATTTTATTTATGTTACTACTAGGTATGACTTACTAATATTTTGTTTAGGATATTTTGAGACTCTGAGAAAGATTAGCCTGTCATGTTTTTTTCTTATAATACTCTTATCGAGTTTTTGTTTTGCAATTCTCCATGTAAGTGTGGGATTGGTGTTAAATTTTTTTATTAAGGTTTTGGCTTTTTTAAAGTAATCACTTTGCCCAGTGTGGGGCTCAAACTCACAGCCTTGAGATCGAGAGTTGCGCGCTGCCCGGAATGAGCCAGCCTGGCGCCCTGGTTGTTTTCATTTGGAAGAATGTTCTGTTGGTGCCACGGGGCCATGCAGTTTCTCTGTAGGCAAGTTTTAAGTAAAACTTTGTCCATTTCATGTACCTCTTTGAATGTATTGGGCCAACGTTGTTATTGATACTCTTACTGTTTTAATGTCTGTAAATCCTTGGTAGTATTCTCCTTTTCATTTTTGCTGTTGGGATTTCTGCCTTCTTGCATTTTTCCGTGAGCAGTCTTTTTTTTTTTTTTTTTATAAGCTTTTTGATGTTACTTATTTTTGAGAGAGAAAGAGAGAGAGAGAGCAGGAGAGGGGCAGAGAGAGAGGGAGACACAGACTCCAGAGCAGGCTGCAGGCTCTGAGCTGTCAGCACAGAGCCCAGTGTAGGGCTTGAACTCACGAACTGGGAGATCATGACCTGAGCTGAAGTCAGACGCTTAACCAGCTGAGCCCCCCAGGCGCCCCCCGTGATGATCAGTCTTGCTAAAAGGCCTATCATTTGTTTTAGGTTTTTTGTGTTCTTTTTTCAAATGAGCAATTTCTTTGATATTTTTCTCCTGCACATTTGTTTTCTATATTTTAAAAAATGTTTTGCTCCAGGGTGGCCTAGGTGGCTCAGTTGATGAAGCGTCTGACTCTTGATTTCAGCTCAGGTCATGGTTCATGGGATAGACCCCGTGTCCAGCTTGGTGCTGACAGCATGGGGTCTGCTTTGGATTCTCTCTCTCCTTTTCTCTCTGTCCCTCCCCAACTCGTGCTTGTGTGCACCTGTTCTCTCTCTCTCTCTCTCTCTCTCTCTCTCAAAGTAAATAAGTATTAAAAAAATTTTTTTGTTCCAGTTTTTACTGTTTCTTCTACTTTAGGGATTAATTCTTTTTTAATTGCCTATTTCTTGGTACAGATGTTTAATGAGGAAAGTATTTGCTTGCTTGGTTTACTGGTACCTGGGGGGTTTGCTGAATCCACTGTGATTGTAGACGGGTCAGTTTTCTTTTTGGCTCATCAATTTTTGCTTCATACATTGGGGCTGTCTTATTTTATGCCAGTTTAGAATTCCTGTGACTTTTAGTAGGTCATCATGCTTATTATTACAAAGTGACCTCTAGCTTGAGTGGTACTTTTTGCCTGAGGTCTCATTTGTCAGGTTTTTAAAAAAATATTTATTTATTTCTGAGAGAGAGGCAGAGCGTGAGCAGGGGAGGGACAGAGAGAGAGGGAGACACAGAATCTGCAACAGCTCCAGGCTCTGAGCTGTCAGCCCAGAGCCTGACACGGGGCTTATCATAAACTGCGAGATTGTGACCTGAGCCGAAGTTGGAAGCCTAGCCGACCGAGCCCCCAGGCGCCCCTGTTCTGTCAGGTTGTAACAATGACTGCACATTTCTTTTCGGTTCCTGTTCGCATGTCTTTTAACCTTTCACTTCAGCCATTTTGTGTCCTTGTCTTCTAAGGTGTGTCTCCCAGGAGTCGTGCACAATATGACCTTAGACTGTACTCTCATCATCTGCCTGGAGAAGTCCCCGCAGGGCTGCTGCCAGTGGCCTGCGGTGACAGATCGTGTGCGTGTGTCATGTCTGCAGGACGGGTTTGCTTAGTTTAGACTTCTGGATGCGTAGTTCTTTTCTTTCCCCACTTGGGAGATGTCACTCCTTTTCTGCTGAGAAGTCAGCTGTCAGTCCTACTCTTCTTGGCTGCTGCTTTTTTTTTTTTTCCGCTTTTAGCAGTTGGTCTTCATATGGTTTTCTTTGTGTTGACTCTGTCTTATGTTTAACTTTCAGAGGTCCCGAGCGAAAGCCTGCAGTGTTCCTCTCTGGCAGGCCCTGGGCTCCATCCCCCACTCCTGTGCGTTGTTTAGGCGCGTGCACTCCGCCCGCTTGGTTCTGCGGCCCCGCAAACAGCCGCCCCAGCGTGCTTTGTCTGGGGTTCTTGGAAGAGTTGGTGTTGTCATAAGCGATGCCGTGAAAGCTGGCAGAGAAAGTCTGTCTACACGAGTTTCTCTTTGTTAAGATGAGCAGTGTTACAGTGTTAAGGTAGCTGACGGGAACGGTTCTGTAAGGAGGGATGGTGTTGGTGACGCCAGCCAGGAGAGGGGTGATTGCTGGAGCGCTGGCCCCAGGAGACCAGGAGGGCGGAGCCTGGCGCACAGGGTGGCCTCTGTCCCGGGTGGGCTCATCTGTGGGAGCAGGAGGGAGGGCAGGGCGTGAGGGGCTTAATCCTGGCACTTAGATTTGGTGGTGGGTGTGGGCGAAGCTTTCCTTCTGAATACTTGTGCTTTCCTGGTAACCAGTGTCAGGACTGGGGAGGAGGTCTGAGGTTCAGGGAGGGCGAGGACTGGAAATGGTCTGCAGACACTGTGACTGTGACTGTGAGCGGAGAAGGGAGGCACGGCGGGGTGGCCGCGGCGCAGAGGCTCCGCTGAGGCGAGGGGCCGTTACAAAGTGAGGGAACTGAGACCCGCCCGCCCTCAGAACTGGAGACTAGCGAGTAAGAAGTTTGTCGTCCGGAGGGACAGAGCGCTCGCGATTGCAGGGCACGTTTCTAAAGTAGAAGCGAAAGGTGGTCTCTGGGCCACAAACGTTTAGTGCCCCGCGGAGACGGGCACTTATCCCTGAAACAGATTCCGAGGCCCGGGGAGCTCTCGCACAGTTGGGCGGGTAGGGCTGGACCAGTGCCCAGACGGAGGTGCCCGCCGCCAGGACGCGGTGTGGGGGTGGGCCCCACGGGAGCGGGACCCCCGGGTCCCCCGGGCCCCGGCCTCAGCACGCGGGCTCTCAGGCTGGCCGTGGGTGTCGAAGCGGGTGCCGGTGGGCGCCCCCGGGGCACCGCTGGGAGAGGTGGGGCACCCGTGGGATAGCCACACTGAGGTTGGAGGGCGGGGTGGATCCCGGGATGAGCCCCCGGGCGCCTGCAGGACCTTCTCAAGCAGGGTCCCCGCGGGTGCCATCTGCGCCCTCTCCTCTGTCGCTGGCACCGCTCCCCGGTACGGCCCGCAGTCCGCTGCTTGCTGTCCCCAGCCCCCTGCCGTCCCCAGCCCCTGTGCAGCACCGGCGGTTCTTTGGCAGCGAGCTGAACATTTTTTTCTTTCAACAAATACATCGTAGTGGTCTAGAGTTTTGGCCCTGGAAACAATTTTCTTTGATCCTAAATGTTAATTTTTCATGGAAAAGTTAATTATGAAAACCTGTATCAGGCATTCAAAAATGTTTAAAGACTGACATCCTGAGTTCTCACCACCTACCTTAAACAATATGGTGTCACATACAATGTGGACCTCTGTGACTGTTGCCAGTTACTGCTCTGTCCCTGCCTGCAGAGGTCACCACCACCTGAATTTGGTATTTATCCTTTCCATGCATATTTTATATCCCAAAGTAGCATTCTTTACTATTTTTAAATTTTGTACATATATATGCATGTAAGATAGCTATACGCCCAATGTGGGGCTTGAACTCATGGCCCCAAGATCAAGAGTCATATGTTCCGCCAACCAAGCCAGCCAGCTACCCCCCTACCTAGCATTCTTTTAAAAAAACTTATGCAAATGGCTATTATCCTATGTATCTTTTTATAAATATATAATAATAATTAAAACATAGTCATTAAATATAAAGTATATTAATGTTCTATATTAGTATGCTATACATAATTAAATGTTCTTCATCATTTAGATTTATCCATATTGATGCTCCAGTTCCTTGATTTTCATGCTGAACATGCACTATTCTGTTGTATAAATACATCTTTTATTAAGAATCCTTTTGATGGGTATTGAGATTAATTCCGAGTGTTTTGCCACTTTATGTATGTTGCATCGCACAGCGCTGCTGTGCCTGTTTCCTCGGGCACGTGTGTGAGGGTTCCTAGAACTGATGGATGGCAGGGCATGTGCTCTGTGCATGGCGGTTCCCATCCCCAGGAAGTCTGTGGGCTCAGTCCAGCCCGTGCTGGTGACTGGCACCACATCCAGGCACGATTACTTTGTAAGGGATGAGTCAGAGCGGCAGTAGCTGAGTGTACACCTTCCGGGCTGTAATTTTACTTTGTTTTGTGTTTGTTCATTTAAATGGGGGCCTTCCTTTTCTCGTATAGTTTAATTTCATTAAGAAGACTGCCTCTGGTGAGCCACAGAGTAAGTGATCCCTTAAGCATTAATTTTTTTCTGTTCCAAATTTATGATTCTGTGATAAGCTCGTAATTATGAAATTGTCACTTTGCTCTTATGTTCATGCCAGTGATTTTGAAACATGATCCTCAGTCCCCAGGGTGGGAATCCATGAAGTCAGACTGATTTTTACAGTGATTTGCTGTTTTCATGGGGGTGACATTTGCACTGATGGGGCAGAAGCAAGGGGAGAGTAAAAAGTGCCAGCATCCTTGAGAGAGCGGGGGAAGGGCACAAGTCTATTATTTATGTTCATGCGAACGGGTTTATTTGTACTGTTACACGAACGGTAAGTATTTAGAACATTTCATGGTTTTGGTTTCTGATAGAGTAACTGTTGGTAGGTACCATCTGAAGTAGGTCTCTCCTTGGAGTGTGGGGTCCTGAGACAGCCGAGGAGACAGCCCCTCTTACCGCGCACGAGGTGACGGGTGGGATGTATCTTGTACGAAGAGACCTTTTATTCCTCCTCCTGCTGGCCTTTCAGTTGATGTTTAGGTTACGTATGAATCTTAAGTAAGTTTTCAATTCATTGCCATGACACTTTGTTTGTAACTGGATTGTATTTGTAAATAAAATACTTTGCAGGTGCTGACCTTAAGGAGAGAGTCAAAATGAACCCCAGTGAAGTCGGTCCTTTTGTCTCCCGAATAAGAACAGTGATAAATGAGATCGGTAAGCTCCACTCACCTCCCTTTAGCGCGCTGCAGATGACTGTCAGCGTCGGGTTTGGGGGGTTGCATGTATGCTTTGGGCAAAATACTTAGGTAATTACATAATCATGTCCTGTAGCTGGTCATGTAATATACTTGATTTGAAAAATTGTGAACAATATTTTGTAATTAAAAATGCCTCCCATATATGAGGACATGGCAAGGAAGGTAGTTATTGGAGATCAGACAGTATCTCCTAGATAATTGCACAGACACACATTTATAGATTCAGATCCAGAGTTGTGTTGTTTATGTGAATAGGGTCCTACCGTTTCCTTAGAGTTACACACGTCTGGGTCATATTTGTGTCTCAGTACGTACAGCTTTATTATTAACACTTTTTAATATATCGTGGTGTAGTTCATAGCATTGTCCTGTCCAAAACTATAAATTCCGTAATGTGTACGGGTTTTATTTTCCCATTTTGGCATTTATGACAAAGCATTGGATACATTTCTATCAAGTCTTTCAGAGTATGAGCGCGTGTATTTGTAGGCTAGATTCCTAAACCTGGAATTGCACTTCTAGGTATCAAGTGTTCGTTTTATAGTTTAATCCTTTTCGCCAGGTTATGTTCCCAAAATATTGTAATAATTTGCATTCCTGTCAATTACCGGACAGGTCCTGTTTCCTCATAGTTTTGCCGGCATTTAATATTGCTGTTTTTCAAGTTCGCCAAGGTTAAAAAAAAGACATCTTAGCATTTTATTTGCTTTTCCCTAGATGCTTGTGTGATGTGCTTTCTCTTCAGGTGAGGCCTGCCGCCTCCTGGTGCAGACCGCCTCTCCACAGCCCTCCTCTTTCCTAGAGCGTCGGGTTCTGTGCTTAGTTACTCAAAAGCCACTTGGTAGTCATCTTTCGTTGTTAAATGTGTCACAGGTATTGTCGCCACCCTAATTCAATTCCAATATTTAAATTGAAAACTTTTAATATCTAGAGGGTACTAAGTTCTCTTCATTATTCTTTTTCTTTTTCCTTGAAGAGTGCCTTTGGTAATTGCTGCACACCCGTTCTCCCAAATGAACTTGGAATTATTGGTTTTTAAAACGAGGAGGAAAAAGACTGTCATGGGACTGTGATTGGGATTTCTTTAAATCCTATTTAGAAAGAATTAACATTTTTATGATATTGAATTTTTCCATCCATGATGTGTCGGGTTTAATTTTGTACGTGTGGGGGTCGCTCAGTGTTCTGATGTCCTTCGAGAAGGTTTTTCCACATCGGCTTTGCTGCTTCCGTATCTCCCTCGCCTGCCCCCCCATTTATTCCTGCAGTTTATAGCATTTGTTCCTTTGACTGGGATTTTATCTCCCATTTCTGGTGAAGTCTGGTTATTGTAGTTCTGTAGGAAAGTTATTAAATTTTAAGCGTTTATTTTATATCACACCAGGTTGATAATTATTTATACTGGCAGTTGTTATTTCTCAGTTAATTTTCTTGTGTTTTCCAGATGAAAGTTCATTATCTATAAGTAATGCTGTTTTTATCTTCACTTTCCCAACATTCTGAGCTTACATATTTTCCCTGTGTTTGTACCTTGGCCGGACCCCTCAGCACAATAATCAGTGGTCGGACTAGTTCATCCTCAGCTTTTTTTGACTTTGATGAATGCTTTTAATATTTTGCCAGTAATTATCAAGTTCAGGGAGTTTTCTTCTATTTTACCCTTTTAGGAAATTGTTCCTGTCTTTTAATCAGGATTAGGCGTTAAAACTTGTCAAATGCTTTTTTTTTTTTTGACACAGCTGACCGACCCTTCAGCAATGGGAGGGTTGGGGTGTTGGCCTCAACATGGTTGAAAGTCGGTGTAACTTCTGGCTCCCCCGGGACGTGACTGTGGTGGCTTTCTCTTGGCCAGAAGCCTTACTGGCAGCGCCATCAGTTAGCGCTCATTTTCTGTGTTAATAGACACTCTTATGGCAAAGTAGTAATACTTTAATAATAATATGCCTAATATTACTATCATCATAATAGTCTTAGAATAAAGTAAGCTAGAGTAAATAAAATGTTATTAAGGAATCATGAGGAGGAAATACATTTATAGTACTGGACTGTATTTATTGGAAAAAAAAACCTTACATATAAATGGACCAACACAGTTCAGAGCTGTGTTAAGGGTCCCCTGGTTGGCGTATATTTGAATTCACCTCGTCTGTCCTGTAATAGTACAGCTTGGGATGCTGTACTGGCCATGGTTTCCCAGAATAGAGCCCACCAGGTCATGTGGCTCGTGGTTACAGGGGTGCGCACCGCTGGGTTCCACCTTTACATGGTTTGCTATAATCATAAATGAGATCGAACTTCTGATTCTTTTTTTGTGTGTCACCCTCGTCTGGTTTGGTATCAAGGTTGTTGAACTTCATAGAATGATCTTGGCTTTTCTGTGCTATATAGGGAGGTCCTCTGTTATTTCAGCGGTGAGTAGAATTTGTCCATGTAACAACTTTTTGGGGTCTTGTGTTGGTTTTGTTATTGTTTATGTGTTTGTTTGATTTTGAAGCTAAGTTTTAAGATGTATTTGTGTGTTGTGTTGTCACCCATGCTGCTGCCCCCGGGGCTCTGCGGTGCTGCCCCCTCCAGCGTTGGCCTTGCGCTGGGGTCCGAGGTCTCCTGGGGCGGAGCAGGGACCGTCAGAGAGCCCCGTCTCGGAAGCAGAAGTTGACGCTGCCTCTAACTTTATGTGTCTGCTGGGAGGTGTGGGCTGAGGCCGGCCCAGTTGTAAACATCACCTTGATGTTTCTTCCAAGCCTCTTTCCATTTTATCAGTTCTGAAATTAGAACTTTTCCGAGACTTTTAAAAAGAAGACCTGGTCCTGTTTTTGCACTGGCACGTTCTCCTCGGTGACTGCAGTGTAGCATTTCTCCTCTGGGCCCTCATCGGTCTTCTGTCCGTGAACCCCCAGGATTTGTAAATGATGCTTTTTGTTAGAACATTACACTGGACATAAAATTTTAAGTTGTCTTTTGTGGCGGCTTAATGAGATGTCGAGGGGCCGATAGATCTGTGTTTTGATCTGATCCACTCATTGACTGTATTGAATCAGGGCGGGCCGACTTCCTTAAAGGCACAGATAATACCTTAGCCTGTGCAGAGCCATTATGGTTTCCTTCACAGCTACTCAGCACTGTTTTTCTGGAGCAGTTTTGGGTTCACATCTCCATTGAGGGGAAGGTACAGAGGTTCTTCTCATGCTCCCTGCCACCACGTGTGCCCAGCCTCCCCTGCTCTCAGCATCCCTCCCCTGCTCTCAGCATCCCTCCCCTGCTCTCAGCATCCCTCACCAGCACGGTGCGCCCATCGTACCGTTGAGCCTCTGCCGATAGGTCATAATCTTCCAGAGCTCGCACTTCACATGCGGGTTCTCTGGTGTCGTGCCGCCTGCGGATTTGGACACGTATTTAATGACATGTACCCACCAGGCTAGTGTCACACAGTACTTCCGGGGCTCTAATACTCTCCCCTCTCTCCTCTCTGACAACTTGGTTTTCCATCTCCATTAGTTCTGCATTTCCAGAGTGTCCATACGGTATGGAGCCTTTCCAAATGGGCTTCTTGCACTTAGTGAGACACTTTTTATGTTTCCTCCCTTTTTATGCCTTGATATCTTATGTGTTTCTAGTGCTGAACAATATTCCCTCGTTTAGATGGACCACAGTTGGTTATCCATTTACCTACTGAAAGGCATTTTGGTTGCTTCCAAGTGTTGACACAGTATGAATAAAGCTGCTGGAAACTTGTATGTATGGGTTTTTGTCTGGACATAGGTTTTCAACTCTTGTGGGAAAATCCAAGGAGCACAAATGCTGGGTCATATGGCCAGAGTGTTTAGTTTTCTATAAAAACCTCCCACCTCTCTTCCCAGTGGGTGTGTTGGGATGCGTTCCCCCAGCAGCGAGTGAGCGTGTCCAGGCTCCACGTCCTTGTCAGCATTTGGGGTTCTCGGTACTCCAGGTTTGGCCATTCTGATAGGTATGTAGTGTCATCTCGTTGTTTTAATTTGTATTTCTGTGATGGCATACGGCATGGAACATCTTTTTACATGCTTATTTCCTGTCTGTATACCTATGCTGAGGTGTCTGTTAAGATTTTAGCCCAGTTTTCAATTGAGTTGATTGTATTTCTTATTGTTTAGTTTAAGAGTTCTTTGTATATGTTAGATAATAGTTCTTTATCAGGTATCAGAATATTTTATAAGTATTTTCACCCAGCTTGTAGTTTGGTATTTTTTTCTCTTGACATTATTTTTTTGAATAGTGTAAGTTTTTTAGCTTAATAAAGTCCAACTTACTATTTCTTTCATGGATTGTGCTTTGGTGTTGGATTTAAAAAGCCATTGGCCATACCCACAGTCATCTAGGTTTTCTCCTGTGTTATCTTCTAGGAGTTTTATAGTTTTGTGCTTTACAGTTAGATCTGTGATCCATTTTGAGTTAATGTTTGTGAAGTTAATGTTAATGGATGTCTGTGTCTGGAGTCCTGGTTTTGCATGAGGATATTATTATTCCAGCACCATTTGTTGAAAAGACTATATTGCCTTTTTCCCTTTACTAAAGATTGGTTGATTATGCGTGGCTGAGTCTGGGCTTTCTATTCTGTTCCTTTATCCATTTGTCTGTTTTTTGTTTGTTTGTTTTTGGGTTTTTTTTTTTTTTTTGCCAGTAACCACACTGTCTTGATTACTGTAGCTTTACAGTAAGTCTGGACATTGGGTACTGGCAGTCCCTCAACTTTGTTTTTCTCCTTCAATATTGTGTTGGCGGTTTTGGGTCTTTTGCCTCTTCATATAAACTTTAGACTCAGTATGTTGATAGCCACAAAACAACTTGTGGGAAGTTTTATTGGGATTGCATTGAATCTGTACATCGAATTGGAGAAAACTGACATCTTCACAATATCGAGTCTTCCTATCCATGAATATGGAATATCTCTTCATTTATTTAGTTACGTGATTTCATACATTAGTTTTATAGTTTTTCTCATATAGATCTTACACATATTTTTTCTAGGTTTATACCTAAGTATTTTATTTTGAGGCATGTTAGTTTAAGTGGTATAAGTGTGTTTTTAATTTCAAATTCCACTGGTTCATTGTTGGTATATAAAATAGTGATTGACTTTTGCATATTTACCCTGTGTCCTGCGACCTTGGTATAAGTGTGTTTTTGTTCCAGAAGTTTTTTTGTTAATTCTTTCATATCATCTGCATAGTCGAAATTCATGTCATTTGCAAGCAAAGGCAGCTTGATGTTTTCTTTTCCAAATTGTAATACATTTTATTTCTGATTTTTGTTTGCTTAATTACATTTGTAAGGATTTGCAGTATGATGTTAGAAAGAAGAAGTGAGAAGAGACATCCTTGCCTTGTACTAGGTACTCAACTTTGACATGTGCTGAAGCAGCCACAGACAAAATGTAAACAAATGTGTTTCCCTGTTCCAGTAAAATTATATTTACTGTGAAATTTAAATTTTATATAGTTTCCAAGTGTTACAAAACAACATATTTAATTTGTTTCTTTTTTTCAGCTGTTTAAAAATATAGAAGCCATAGTAGTTGACAGGTTTTACTAAGACAGTCACTGGGTCTGATTCCTTCCTTCCCTCCCTCCCTCCCTTTTTTCTTTCCATTTATCCATCCATTCATCCATCTCAGATGTCCTTTTTCTTTTTTATTTCTCCTGTTTTTTGGAATTAATTCTAGTCTTCCACTCTTTTTATTTATATTTAAGAAATATACTGACTTGGCAGTTCTGATTTGGACAACTCCCTTCATGTTTGGTGCAGCCCTTTTTGGTTTTTGCATTTTGGATATTTGAAGGTTTTAAGGTCTTTGTATCCTTTTCTAGGGAGCAAAGATGGAGCCAAAGACTTACAAATGAGGTGGAGAGTGGAGTAAGAAAAGCAAACAAAACAGCACAAAAACTGAAAGACAGTTTGTCAGATCCTAACAGAGCGTAAGGAGGATAAGAGGCACAGCCTTAGGACTAACTAACTAAGGTGACGGAATAAGTCCAGTAATGACCGTTGATGTCAGTTGACTAAACTCGTATAAAACATACATGTTCAGATTTTATTAAGACACTTTAATCAACTGTATGTTATTAATAATAGCCACATGTGTTGTAGGTTTTTTCAATACTCTTTAAGACAAAAACCATTACTAGTAAGAGAGAGACACTGCATGTTAAGTTTAAGTTAAGGTTAAGTTATTTATAAGACTAAACTTGTATGTTCCCAAAAAACAAAAGAACTAAAAATATACAAATAAAACTATATTGGATATATACAGGATAAATTGGGAAATCCTTCATAATTGTGGATGATTTCAGTCCATTTCTCCCAGCTTATCATGAGATTGAAAGATAGAAGTTAAAGATTTGAACAGTGTTCAAGTTGATTTAATGGACTCTTAAATCTAAATTGAAGAATATGTATACTTCTCATCAACATATGAAACATTTACAAAAACAGATTATGTGCTGGACCCTAAAATCTCTGTTAAATTCCAGAAGATTAATAACATAGAGACCATCTTCTCTGTTCAAAATGCAATTAAGTTAGAAAAAAATACATAAAGTAGATCTTTTAAAAACCATAGATTTGTAAATTTAAAAGGACTGTTAAGTAACTAATGACTCAAGAAAGTATTATGGAAAGAACTAACACTGAATGAATATAAAATTGCTGTATGCCCAGATTTTTGAGATTTGATTACAGTGATAGTTTAACACCATGTTATCAGGCAAAAGCCACTGGCAGTCAGTAGCTAAGCATTTCCTTCAACAGTCAAACGTCCAAACAGAGTTGCAGGAAGGCCGTAAAACGGGGATCCGAGGTCTGTGAGACGGAGCTGGAGTTGCGAAGGAGGGAATCGGCACAAGGCGAAGCTTCCGTGCGAAGGGCTGGAGGACGTGTGCCCGTGGGTGTTACAGACGAGAGGCGGGCTGTGACTGGGGACAGAGCAGAGAGCGTAAAGATGATAAGAAATGCTGGGGAAATCTTTATGCCAATAAATGTGAAATTTCTTTCTCAAGTAACGATGCTCTGGAGTAGTCCTATAACCGCTAGGAGGACTGAGGAGTAGTTGAAAGTTTTTTCACAGAGGAAGTGCCAGGCCCAGCTTCCACATGTTCAATGATTTGCTCTCAGGTGCTTTCCCCAGCCTGTAAGGAGCAGATCATTTCAGTCCTCTCCAGAGGCCTCCACAGAACAGTACGGCCAGAGTTACTCCTGAACCATTATTTCTGATGAGCCCATGGCCTTCGTGTGTGAACAGAGACAGTAGAGGAAAAGGGAGGGGCCAATCTTGCTCATCAGGATCATGGATGAAATTCAGTAGGTTTTTAAGAAGACCAACTTGGATTTTCCCAAGAATACAAGGGGGAAGAGGTTCCCATTTGAAAATATTAAATTTAATTTGTGACATTAGCTAATTAAGATAAAATATTATGTTTCCTCAATAGATTGATGAAAAGAATTGGGAGATGTTAAGTCTATTCATAGAAAGAGGTCAAGGCAGATAGAAGTAGAAGGGAGCTTCCTTAGTTTGATGAAAGGTGTCTGTTTTTTAGTAGTAAAACATAAAAGTAGTCTCCAAAAGGCCCACTTTTGGCCTTTAGTAGTAGACAAAAGGCCCACTGTCACCAGCTTTGTTCAGCAGTGTTCTGAAAATCCTGGCCTGCGTGGAAAGGCAGGAAACAGAAATAAAATAATGACACAGAGAAGAAATGTAACGCTGCCTGGCTCAAGTGGTATGATTGTCTCCACTGAAAATCTAAAAGGATCAATAAATTATTAGGAATACTGAGTGTCTCAAGATACCCAAATCTAAGGTCCATACTTAAAAATACTCAATTGTGCTTCTTGATACCAGCAGCAACCAAGAAATGTCAGTCAAGAAAATATACTATTGAGAACAGGAGCAAAAATGGATTGAGAAATATACACAATCCATAGGGAAAAATTATGAAACTTATCATAAGACATTAAAAAAATAAATGGAGACTCATTAGCTCCTTGAATAGGTGGATTCAGTATCGAGAAGATGATTCCATTTTTTTAAATGCTTATTTTTGAGAGAGCAAGTGAGTGAGGGAGAGAGAGAGGGAGGCACAGAATCCGAAGAAGGCTCTAGGCTCTGGGCTGTCAGCACAGAGCCTGATGGGGGGCTCGAACTCACGAACTGTGAGATTACAACCTGAGCCAAAGTCAGACCGTTAACCAACTGAGTCCCCCAGAAACCCCAAGATGATGATTCTCACAAGTGATTCAATATACAGATTCAAAGTAACTACACTTACATTCTCAGCATAGTTTGTGAGGAACTTGATGAGTGTAATGAGCCACCCAAATAGCTAAACATTCTTAGAGAAGAGAGTGAGGACTAGCCTTATCAGCACTCAAGACTTTGTCTAAAGATCTGAAAATTAAGATGGCATGTTTTTGGCTTCGAGCGAGACCAGTGGAGCCCGGGGTGACCACCGAGGCCCGGCAGGCGTGCACGGGCAGGGGCCCTGCTGCGGGGGAGAGCGGGCGGTCACCGGGGCGGCAGATGCTGGGCTGCGTGTGCGGGGGAGGGTGAACGTCTGTGATCTTGATGGGGTGAAACATTTGTCAAACATAAAATATATAAAACAAAGGTTTATAAATCCTACCTTATTAAACTTAAGAAAATTTGTTTATTAAACGGTGCTGTGAAGAAAGTAGAAAGAAAAGCCATTAAGTGGGAGAAAATACTTGAAACCTATAACTGCCGTGTGTGTGTGTATGTGTTGTGTGTGTGTGTGTGTGTGTGTGTTATCAGCACATAGATGCGGGCATGCGGCCTGGGAGTCTGGGGACAACACAACAGAGATCACGTTTCACACATCTATCAGATGAGCCTGACCTTAGCAGGGTTTGGGAGGAGGCAGATCACCAGGCGGATTCACTCACTAATGCGAGTACAAAGTGACGTCACTGTTCAGGAAAACCATGTGGTGTTGTCTTACAAGGTGAATATTCACATTCCGTAAGACTTGATCGCTTTTTTAGGAGGCATTTACCAAGGGGACACGGCTTTAATGCTGTTTTTCCTAGACCCATCGTAAGAGACGTACGCACAGTTTAGCCCCGTGAACACACAGGGTGGGCGTCAAAGGTTCCTGAAATAACACCCTTTCTTTGTGCACTGCATTTGGATATTATACTATTTTATTGTTAAAAATACCTGATTTTAACCCAATGAATGGATTACTACTTGGAGTTTGAAACTACACTATTCTATAGGCATTTTGCCCTTCTGTCCTAGGGAAGCTTCTACCAGGATACAGGAAGACTGTTTGCAGTAGCAGTATTGTTAATAATCAACAGCTGGAGACAGCCACACTTCAGGGACAGGGGACTGGGTGAATGTTTGGTGTGTAGAGAGCACGGCACATACGCGAGTCACTTACATGTGTAACAACATGGGTTAGTCTTTCAAACAGTGAATTAAAACCAGAGAATCTACTTTTTATGACATTAAAAGCATATGAAACAGCATATAGTTTAGAAATGTGTGTACACTGAAATCACATACACATGCCCACACAGGAGAAACAGGAGAACGATAAACCTAAGAATTCACGGTGACGATTACCTCTGGGTTTGGGAAGGCAGGTTGAAGAGCAGGTGAGGACATGTGGCCAGGGTGGGGGGTGTTCGTTCTGACCTAGTTCTTTCTTCAGTGGTTTTACGGCAGTTTTCATTATTATGCTTCCTTACGTGTGTCTGCTACATCCATTCTTTATATTTACCAGACTAGATCAAGCGGTGCCTAAAATACTCCTCTATCTTGAAATCTGCAAACATTTCTAATGTAATTTCTCGAATAGTTTTCTGCATCTCCTTCCTTGAGTCATCTTTTCAAGCAAAGCCGGAATTCCAGATTTTTAGAAGATAACTCCTACTTTTAAGGATTTTCAAGGGCGAGGAGAAGACCCCTTGGATGTCAGACACTGTGGGTTCATGGGCACAGTTGCTCAGCAGGCCTCCCGCTCTCTGGCTGGCCCGTCTCCACGCGGTCCCCTCAGGGAGCTGATTTTCTGCGGAGGAGGGTTTGCAGGGGTGATCGCTTCCACCGGAGGTGCGGTCGTGTCCGGAGGATGGGAGGGGACGAGGCAGGTGGGACCCTGCGCTGCGCACCCGGGGCGGCTTGCTGAGCCTCTGGGCGTTTTGTGAGCTGGCTGCCCCAGCCACCGTGGCACGGGGCGCAGTGGTACGAGTCAGGGTGTCTCGGGCTGTCCCACTCTGTGCTGTCCTTCGGCCCCTGTTACAGTTCTACTTCCCGGCCCTGGAGGATCTCTCCCGGGGCGCTCGGGGGTCACGGACTTGCTTCCTGGCCCTGCTGATTCCTGGGCCCCGCTTGCTCTTCATGAGGGCGTCTGTCAGGAGCTTACAGGTGCTGAGCTCCTTGGGAAGCTGTTCCGTGTTATTAAAGTAGAGAGGAGAAAGAAGTTATGAACTCCTTACGTGACTGTTCTAGCTTCTTCGAAAGCCGCCTCTTCTTTGTTTTTTTTAATTAATAGTTTATTACCAAGTTGGTTTCCATATAACACCCAGTGCTCTTCCCCACGAGTGCCCCTCCCGTGACCATCACCCCTGCCCCTTCCCCCTCCCTCCTCAGCCCTCAGTTTGTTCTCAGGATTCAAAGGTCTCTCATGACTTGCCTCCCTCCCTCTCCCCAACTCTTTCTGCCCCCCCCCCTCCGCCCCCGAAAGCCTCTTCTTAAAAAGCAATTCCAAAATCCTAGAACAAAATTTAGGTCTTTTGCTCTTTTCAAAGAAAAAGAGGTCTTATAGCTCTTTTTGAGATGTTTTATTCTAAAGAAACAGTGACTTCTCAGACATTGAAAAGGTTAATCACTGTTTCAGGTCCCCTCCCCTTTTCAGGAATGGGGTGCCTAGGTTGACAGTGGTAATGGGTTATTTTGAAATCAAAAGCAAGTCATCACAGATGCACCAATATGAAATTACCTGGATCGACTAAAAGCTGCTGTCAGTTAACTCACACCCCTTGTCGGGCTGCATGCTCTGCACCTTCGTCCGGTGTTCCCTGGTGGCAGCGCTCACGCCCCCTTGGGATTCCTGCTGTGCAGGGCTGCGGGGACATGGGAGGGGACATGGGAGGGGACATGGGAGCTTGCGTGATCTCCCCTCCCGATGGCCAGCCTGGTCTCAGGAGATGCTGCCGCATGTACAGCTAGGAGGCATTTCGGACTTGTTTCTCAAGTGGAAACTGCGGGCAAGCCTGCCTGCTTCTCGAGCTGAGGCCTCAACAAACTGCTATCTGATGATAAAAAGATTTTCAAAATAGGTTTTCACCAGAATTTTAAATTCTGCAACCTAGTGTGAATCAGATGGTTTTTTGTAAACGACTCTCCAGGGCACCTGGGTGGCTCAGTCGGTTAAGCGTCTGGCTTCGGCTCAGGTCATGATCTCACGGTTCATGGGTTCGAGCCCCGCATCGGGCTCTGTGCTGACAGCTCAGAGCCTGGAGCCTGCTTCAGATTCTGTGTCTCTCTCTGTCTCTCCCCCTCCCCTGCTCGAACTGTCTCTCAAAAAACAAAAACAAAAACAAAAAACAATGTAAATGTCCCTCCAAAGTAATCCTTTAAAATGCCAGGCACGGGGCGCCTGGGTGGCTCAGTCGGTTGAGTGGCCAACTTCAGCTCAGGTCATGATCTCATGGTTTGTGGGTCCGAGCCCTTCGTCGGGCTCTGTGCTGACAGCTTAGTCTGGAGCCTGCTTCTGATTCTGTGTTTCCCTCTCTCTCTCCCTCCCCTGCACATGATGTCTCTCTCTCTCTCTCAAAAATAAATAAAACATTTAAAAAAATGCCAGGCATATTCAGCTCTTATCCTTTTTTTTTTTCTGATGAAATAAAGTTGCAAAGGCTTTAATTTAGTTATGAAAATGTAGAGCTGTACTTGCATTGAAATATAGGTAATTATGTCAGAAGGAACACAAATAAATGAAAATTTACCCATTTAACAAACGTTTCTTTAGGATTTTGTAATACTATAAAGTTTTACAAAAAGGAAATAATTTTGTAAGTTTTCCACTCTTCTGATTACTTTTTTCCCCTGTGATAGAAAACCTGTTCGTGTGCACTTTTCTATCAGAAAAATCTGTCAATTCAGGTCACATACATTTTGTACAACAGAATGGCAGAATCCTGTGTGATAAAACTTATGTAAACTTTATGGCGTGAACCTCTTCTCAAGTTGTACTTCTCATTTCTTTTACTTTCCTTAGCGTGGTTTTGAAGTTTAGAATTGAGACACACCTGAGTTTTAGAGTTGACTCAACGCGTTACAGAATAAATCCCTAATAAATAAAAAAACAAATAAAACGAGAACCCACCGCAGGTAACAGCAGGGCGCGCCACCACATTTTTGTCTGGGCTGCCCTGCGGCGGAGGCTGGTGACCAGACTCAGCCTCGTCCCACCCCTGCCTAGGCTGGTTTAGCCCAAGAGAGCACACACTGTTCTTTTCCTCCCCCCGCCACGAGAGGATGAGTGAGAGCACAGGCCAGCAGGTGGAGGGGAGAGAAGCATGAGCAGGCTTCGTGCTCTGCACACGCGCAGAGCCTGACACAGGGCTCGATCTCCCGACCTGAGCGGAAATCAAGAGTCAGATGCTTGACTGACTGAGCCACCCCGCTGCCGGAGAGAGTACTCTTCAGTGTTTTGGTAACTGGGCGATCTTTCTGCCATCTTAATCTTAAACTGGAAGTTACATTGTATCTCGTAGTATAAACTTGTTCTCATGATGCTGTCAGAACATCGGCTCAGCTTAGCTTTTTCCCAAAGACACTGTCCTAGGATGTTAATTTTGCTGCAGCAAAGTTACGTTTATGCATCACCATAGTGTGGTGAGCTGCTCTGAATTGCTTTGGTCGAAGTTTATGCAAGCGTACAGTTTGAAAATCTCTTCGGTGGAGGCAGAAGGCGTGGGTTCCAGTCTGCTGCCATCTGGCATCTCTTTCCTGGGGGGGAACACAGTGGGTTTCTCGTACCCGTATCTCGCGTGGTAGCTAGCACACAGTGGGTCCACGGTTGGAGAGGTAAAATGACTGGGGCCCGTTGGTGTAGACGGAGAACCTTCCTCTCTCCTCCACAGTGGGTCCTCTGGAATCCGTCTGTTCCCCTCTACCCCGGGTCCCAAGAATCCTGCCTGCGCTGGCCTGGGCTTCTCTCGTCCCCCTGTTGTGTTGCTCCCAGGACCTGACTGAGGGCGATAGAGCAGACGCTGTCTATTTTACTGTGATCCGTAAAACAGGAGAGCCGCCCCTTTGCTGGATCGAGTGGCAGGGGCAGCTCAGGGGTCCCAGTGTGCAGCGTGAGGGTCGTTGGTGCTCAGAGGACCTCCAGGTGGAGCGGTCAAGCAGGCGACTACATAGGAGTTTAGGGTTCGGGCCCATTTCTAGGCTTGCGGTGTAAACTGGGGAGGCCTCAGGATGCTGACCTTCGGTGAAGCCTTGATGCTGGGCGGGGCACCCACGGGGTTACTGCCGGGAGAGGAGTCTGCAGCACGGTGATGGTTCAGCACTGGGATGACAAGAACCAGAAAGGAGACTCCGGAAGGTCCGCCAGGTAGAGAGGTAGGAAGCAGAGTGTTCCGAGAGCCGGGTGAGGAAAGTCTCCCGTGAGAGAGGCCTCGGCCACGTGCTGCCGGCGTGTCTGGGAGGGGAGCGGGGAGAAGGTGCCACCGCGCTCTGCAGCACAGCCGTCCCCGCGACGCCAACACGTGGCCCTTTGGGGGTGAGCGTTGGGGCTGGGGGCGGCCGCGCTGGGCGGGCCCGCGGTGACGCAGCTCCGTTCTGTGGGTGGTTTGGAAGGGCCTCTGATCTTAACTGTTGGGCTTTTTGGTGTAGGTTGGTTTAGAAAAAACTGGTTATTTGGAATTTACCCTGGTTATGGATAAAAACTTCCTATAATTTGCTCTCTTAAAAAAACAAACTATAAATGATAGTATTTGGGAAATTTTTTCTCGAAAGTATGTATGTAGCTTTCTATGAAGCATAACGGCTGATTGATCATGCTTCATAGTGATCGCTGAGGTCAGATGCTGAGCTCTTGGACATGAGTGACATCTTACCAACGGTTCAAGTGTGTTTGTCACTTCATGCATTTAATTGTTACATTCTTGTTAACTGCATAACCCACGACACTAAGGCCTGTGCTCTGTAAAGGTGCAAATCCACCTAAAGCCCCTAGCGTCCCGTTTTAGGATTGAGAGGTTGAGTAATGGATGCAAAAGGGTGAGCACAAATTCCAGATACATTCCTTTTCACTTTCCATTTGATTTGGAAGCATCTGATACTTACAAAAATCCAGAGGTGATTGATTTTTTAAAAAATGTTTATTTCTGTGGTGTGTGCGTGAGTGTGTGTGTGTGTGTGTGTGTGTGTGTGAGAGAGAGCAAGCGAGCGAGCGCGAGAGCACAGGAGCGGGGAGGAGAGGGGAAGAGAGAACCCCAAGCAGGCCCCCCGCTCAGCACCGAGCCCGGTAGAGCGCTCGTCTCACAAGCTCGTCATGGCCTGAGCGGAAATCAAGAGTCAGACGCTCAAGTGACTGAGCCACTGCCTTACTGATCGGGTTTTTTTTTTATTAGAGTTTGGTAGTTTACCGTCATTTGACAGTTGAGAGCTTTTTCAGATACTTTGTGTTTTACTTTATCTGAAATAAAGCTTATTTTGGAAATACTTAATTAGTACTACAGTAACTGTTATCACATCTGATTTTAAAGATTATGCACTTATTATATTTTTTCCTATCCTCTGATTGTTTGACATTTATTTACTTATTTTAAGTGTTTATTTTTGAGAGAGAAAGGAAGAGTGGGGAGGGGCAGAGAGAGGGAGAGAGGGGATCCGAAGGAGGCTCCAGGCTCTGCGCTGGCCGCCCAGAGCCCCATGTGGGAACCGTGAGATCATGACCTGAGCCGAGGTTGGGTACTTAACTGACTGAGGTGCCCTTGACTTTTATTTTAGATGTGTTACGAATTGTTGAGTAAAGAACATTTTTAAAGTTTGCAGAATTATTTGTCAGTCTCCCCTGTTGACCGCCCCCCCCATTTGATGTAATAACCAGAAATTGGAAGTGCTCAGTTACGGTACGTGAGCATGGATGACACGCTCCGGTTGGATGCACTTAGTAGTTCTCCAAGTGGAAACTTCCAGATCTCGCTTCCCAGTGTCTTATCCTTTGTCCAGGAGTGACAGAAACCCGACACAAGTACCCAGGAGTCTGTCGTTCTCCCTCAGAAGTGTCAACATCCCGCCTGTTGGAGCATCGTTTCAGATAGAGTCACACTTCCCTTTGCCGCTTCGGGTCCCTCCCCTTCTGTGTTTGGAGTTTTATTGCTGACTTTTCCTGGGTGTTCCTCACGTTATGACTTTGGATGGTTGTGTGGAAATGATACTGTTTTGCTAAACAGAGCCAAAGAAATGGACTTATCAACCAAGCTCTGTCACTTACTTTAAAATATTACCCCGGAATATTCTAGAATTTTGCAAGACCAAAAAGGGAAATCACGTTAATTCTTTTTTGGTTTTTTCATGTTTGTTAGCTTTTAATTCCATGAGGAGTATCTGAATGTATGTTTAATATACAAATTTGGAACTTTTTATGGTTTTTGTTTTTTTTTTTTTAATTATTATTGAGACAGAGAGATTCAGAGCATGAACAGGGAGGGGCAGAGAGAGAGGGAGGCACAGAATCTGAAGCAGGCTCCAGGCTTTGAGCAGTCAGCACTGAGCCCAACACGGGGCTCGAACCCACGAACGTGAGATCATGACCTGAGCTGAAGTCGGAGGCTTAACCGACTGAGCCACCCTGGCGCCCTTGGAACTTTTTAAAGCAGTTTTCCCCCATTCTCTTTCTGTCGACCTATTATTGCTAGTTCCCTGATTTAATATTTTATTTAATATTTATTATTTTAATATTTTAGACTTTTTCTTGGCCCTTTCAGGAATATTTATTTGTATACATGCATTGATACATACATTATATGCATGCATATATGTGAAAATAACCACATAAGCAAGTTTTCTAGGTTTTATTTTTATTTTTGGAAATTAATAATTTCCTAGGAATTTATCCCTTTCATCAAGATTTTCAAGTGCGTTGGCATAAAGTCATTGCCGACGTTCGCCCCCAGGTTACTGATCTGGAGAGTCCACTCTGACTTTTCTCCAGTGCTGCTGGCTGCCGTCCTCTCTCTGGTTTCTTCTTTGATCGCTCCCTCCAGATTCTTCGCAGTTTTTCTGTGCATTTCAGAAATCTCTTTGGGTTTTATTAATCCCCTCTATTGTTTCTGTTTTATTAATTTCCACCCTGATTTTTATTAGTTTTTTCCCCTTCTGGTTAAATTTGCTGCTTTCTTTTGAACCCCGTAAGGTGGGTGTGTGTTCCCATACTTTCCGCCAGGGAGATGCGCCCCAGAGCTTGTCGCTGCCCCAGTGCACTCCTCTTCCTTCCTGCCAGCTGCCTGTTCCTCGCCACCCCGCTCCGAGTGGTGTCCTGTCACCGCGGGCAGGCTCCCTGGTTTTTTCTAAGCGGTACTTAATTCGGTGCACACGTTGAGTTTTTTATTTCTTTCAAAAATACTTTTTGGCTCTTTTAGAAATCTGTTAAATCACTATAGTTCACAGTGTCATCCTTGGCTTTGTGTCTTGATGTGAGAGTCAGTGTTTGAAGATTGTGGATCTCAATTTTGGATGGACACTTTCTTATGGCTTCTTTCTACTGATTCTTACCGTGTCTTCTTTTCTTTCTTCTTTCTTCTTTCTTCTCCCTCCCTCCCTCCCTCCCTCCCTCCCTCCCTTCCTTCCTTCCTTCCTTTCTTAAAAATATTTATTTATTTTGAGAAAGCATGAGCAGGGGAGGGGCAGAGAGGGAGAGAGAGGGTCCCAAGCAGGCTCTGCACTTTCAGCACAGAGCCTGATGTGGGGCTCGAACCCACAAACTGTGAGATCGTTACCTGAGCCGAAGCCAAGAGTTGGAAGCTCAACCCACTGAGCCACCCAGGCGTCTCCATGTCTTGTTTTCTTGGTTCTCCATTGCCTGTGTGGTAGACATTGTATTTGAAAGATTATTTCTCGGAATATTTGGAGTCTAGTTTTCTCCAATGTGGAATTTTTTTTACCTCTGCACTTTTAAAAAGTGTTTCCTTGTGCATTTGCTAGAGACCCGCCATAATGTGTGTGAGAACTTTCCACCGATGGACATTTAGGTAGTTTTTAGTTTTTTACTAGGACGAACAGCAGTGCAGAAAATATGATACATATCATTACGATATCTGAGGGAGCCATGGTAAATAGAAATCCTTCTAAGTTTTGGAGTAAATTGAAAAATAAAATGTGGAAAAAGGGACAGACTATTCTCTCAGCTCCTGATCTGAGCTCAGCTGAAGGTTGCGGCTGTAGGTCTGTTGAGGGGTTGGCCCGTTTGGATGTCCCATGTCTGGTCGGCGTCCCTGTCACAGCTGGGCCGGGTGGCACGGGCCACCTCCTGCGCCAGTTGGCCCGGCGCCCGTGTTGAGCAAGTCACAGGGCGCTTTTCACATGGGCATGGAGGAGAACCTGTGTTCTTGGAAAGAGGAAGGAGCCAAGCCAAGGATAAGCCCATTTTGTATTTTTAAAGTTTATCCACTGAAAGAAATAAAACGTTTGTTGGGGTAGAAGGACTCTGGGTCCAGAGTTAAGGGACGGGACCCACTTCTGTCAGCTGTGCGTGGTTAGCACCTCAGGGAGGGAGGGCACTCCGGCCGGGAACGTGCCTCTGGACGCTGGTGGCCGGAGCCCTTGCTGACGCTCCACTCACCTCACGGGGGTTGGGGCGGTGGGGGGCTCGCTCTCTCTGCTCAGCTCCTAAGACGGGCAGGAAGCGTGCCTTCGGGCGGTCCCTATTTCCTGTCCCCGGTTCGCTAGTCTTTTTGTCGTCATTTCCTGGGTTAGTATTACATCGTGGTCAGAGAGTGGCTGTGACGTCTGTGCTGGTTTGACTTGGTTTGGTGTGTGTGCCGCGCGGGCGCCCCGACGGCTGACCGCGCCCCGTCTCCTGCGGACCCTCCTCCGCGGGGCCGCCCGCCAGCTGGTGCTTCCTCAGGTGCCGCCGTGCCTGACCCAGACGGGGAGATGTGCCGTGCGCGGCCTTCAGGTTAAAAAGCCCTTTTTCCTCTTGCTTGAGATGTTTCTCTAATGTTCTGCTTATAATTGGGCTTCACGCTGCGATCCGTTCGGAGTCTCTTCCTCACTACACAATTGCAGCCTCTTTAAATGTATGATGTGCTTGGTGTTTATGTCTGTCATGATTTTTTATGCCCTCTGATTTTGGAGGCTTTACATTTAAAAATCATATTAAACATGCTGTGTAGTCTTTTGTTTTCTGTCTGTCGTTCTGTTGGTGGTTTATTTAACAGGGAAAGGTGGGGTTTTGTACCACCTGGTTATTTTTACTGTAATTTTACAGGGTGTGCTTGATCCTTTCCTTGGGAAAGTTCTGTTGACCTGTTTTTTAAAAATTTATAATAGTTTATTGTCAAATTCGTTCCCATATAACACCCAGTGCCTTTCCCCACAAGTGCCCCACCATGACTATCACCCCCTTCCTCCTGCGCCTCCCCCTTCAGCCCCCGGTTCTCAGCATTCAAGAGTCTCTCATGATTTGTGTCCCTCGCTGTCCCCAACTCTCTTTCCCCCTCCCCTCCCTATAGTGTGAGCAGTTACAGGACCTTGCTGCCCGGCTCTGCGGTGCCCCAGGGAGGCTTTATGTGACGGATTTGGGTAGAGGAGGGCTGCCCTGGTGTCGGCCCTTCTCTGGCACCTGCAGTCGGGCCCTCAGGCGCTCTGGGGTAGAGCTCTGCCGGGAAATCGCAGGTCACTGTCCCGTTCCCGCCAGCTGACCCACTGTCTTGCACCCAGTGCCCTTGGTCGCCTTGGTCGGGCCTCGGGAACTACACTTTGCTGCTCTTGGCCTCCCGGAGCTCCCGGGGCTCCGAGCCAGTGTGCTGGCCAGACTTCGCTGGAGGTCTCTGCGTTTCCCTTTCCCCAGACTCCTGGTCCCAGGTCCTTGAGGAAGGATGGAAGGTGGCCTCGCAGCGCAGCCTTCCTCATGGGCTCGGAGTCCGGGCTGTGAGAACTGGCGACAAGCCCCTGGAGTCAGGCCCCTGTGCTGGAATGGTGGCTGTTCCTGGCAAATAAGAGCAGGTCTTCTGTCCCATGTCCCTGTAGGTGGCGAAGGTCCTGACAGGTCTGATGTCAGTGAGGCTAGTCAGGGGCTTCAGTATTATTTGTCGGGCTTAGGACAGCGCCTGCACCGCACTTCCTCGCACGTGCTAGGTCCGCAGGCAGCCAGATGGAGAATGGAGAAGGCAGGTCCGTAAGAGTTGGCTTAGAAGCATCCAGGATCTGCCCTCAGATGGTAGAGCGGGTGCTCCCTGACGCCCGGGAACCCTGGCTCCCAGGAATAGGCCTCCCGCCCCTCCACCCCCCCTACTGTGGGGCGCACCGGCCTCCACCCCCCACCCCCCACCGCCCCTCCACCCCCTACCGAGGGAAGGGACAGGCCTCTGCCCCTCACCCCCCACTGCGGGTGCACAGTCGTGGTGCCCACAGACTTGAGCAGGAGTGGTTTTGCGTCTGTGGGTCCTTGGAAACTTGATGTTGGGAACGGGGGAGGGCACTTTAAATTGAAGGTGAAAATTTTAGTTGGAGTTAGTGATAGTAGGAATTTATTATAATTTTCAGTTAACCTTGATTTTATTTCTAAGTTTTTGGAATGATTTCAGTAAAGTTAGATTTCATGTATATTATGTGGGCATTTCTTTCTTTTTTTTTTGTTTAATGTCTTTATTTTATTTTGAGAGAGAGAACAGAGAGCGAGTGGGGGAGGGGCAGAGAGACAGGGAGACACAGACTCTGAAGCAGCTCCAGGCTCTGAGCTGTCAGCACAGAGCCCGACGTGGGGCTCGAACCCACGGACTGTGAGATCATGACCTGAGCTGAAGAAGTCAGATGCTTAACTGACTGAGCCACCCAGGCGCCCCATATGTGGGCATTTCTTTTGAAATATTTGATTTCTCTGTTTTATATAAGAACATGATTCTTTAGTCAAAACCATATTTAAAAATCTCGATTGACACTAGCATTTCCCCTTCCTAATCGGATTATGTTTTTCTGGAAACTTCGGTTACATGTGGTGTCTCTCTCAGAGCTGAAAGTAGGTCTTCATTGCCCCTTCTCCTCATTCGTGGTCTCCTGACTCAGTGGCCCCCGTCATTGGGTGTCCTCCCGTGGACCACCGAGGTAGGCCAGAGCCTTTATTTTTCTCTTAAAATAGCAAAGCTCTCCGTGTTTGGTTTAATTACATTTTTAGGAGCATTTCAAAGGATTATTATCGTCTTTGGCACACCTGGCCCGTTTCCTGGTACTGAACTCAGAATAGTGTGTGAGCCTGCCGGTTGCATAAGGCGTTGGGTCATGGGTTCTTGCTCCTGGAGTTGGGCAAGGCCTCGGCTCCTGGCTGCCCCCCTGTGCGTCCACACTGCCCAGTGCTGTGCGGGGGGCGGCCTGCCCTTTGGCAGTGAGTTTCAGTGAGTCCACCGGGATCATTCAGTGCTCCCAAGCAGGAAAAATACGGGATGTGAAGGCAAGCACATGAGGTAACTGCGAAACTAGCGTGCTTCGGGATGACTCATCTTTTCCTAAAGAAAATTTGCTAAGAGAAACGGCTCTCTGGGAAGGATTAGGATTATGTAGAATTCAAGAGTTTTAAATAATTTAATTAAAAAAAATTTTTATTTGAAATATAGTTGACACACTAGAGCTTCAGAATTTTGTAATCTTGTCAAATGGTGGAAATTTACTCATTGAATGCTAATTAAGCTGTTCTGTGTGAATAATTCTTTAGTGGGAAAAGTTTTATAGACTGCTTTAAATCACGCTAGTTTATGTTGATCAGCCTCTGGAAGTAGCAGGTAACGTACCTGCTTGATGATTGGAGTGTGCTGATACCGTTCTCCTTGTTCTTGTTTTGCTTAGGGACCCTGCGTTTCTTGCCGTCTTATCTGATATACGTCACGTAAGATGTGATGTTAAAAACTTACAGCCCCTTGACAAAATTTAAGTTTTTGTCAAATTTGAAAATAATTTTCATTATTTACAAAGAATATAAGCGTATATGGAAAGTCTGTACTCTCAACTTCAGAATTAAGACAGCTTGAGCACGAGACTCATTTCCGCTCCCCCTTCCCCGCCCCTGCATCTCCCAGATCAGCACTCAGCGCATTTATTTAGTTCTCCTTAGTTCTTACCTGTTACTCCAGGTCAGGAGGAACGGGAAACCTGCCTTTGCTCATGCCCTCTCCTCCATCACTGTATTTTCTCAGCATAATGTTTATGATACCTCTTACCACGAAAGGGACGGTATATTTACTAATCAATTTTATTTGTGTCTTTTACACACATTACTTTTTTTCTCTTAAGGACATTTTATCCATCCAAAAAATGATAGCTTTTAAACTTTCTGTAGGCTACACGTGATCTTTATTTGGGAATATTAACTAAGAGAAGCCTAGAGCAAAGCCTGGCCGAGTCTGTGGGGCAGCCGTCCCCTGGTGGGGCGTTAAGGTGCATTATGCGTGCCCGGGAACCGCCATCTTGTTCTGCTGCCGGGCGTGGACTGCGGACTGTCACTTTTGTAAGTTATGGTCCTTTTATTCCTTCGAGGCCTCTGCTCAGTCTACATTCCCAGGGCACAGTTTGATGTGAAGAAAAGTCCCCCTTTGCATGTGAATTTGTTCCCCCTTTGGGAGGGCATCTGAAGCCTGTGAGCCCACGTCTGTTGGCGGAGTCGGGGTTCTCGGAAGCTGGAACTCAGCAGGACAAATACTTGAGACCTGGGTTTGATTTTGGAGCTCCTTTAACTCACCTCTGCGGTTTCCGCCTCTGAAGGGGCGGCTTCCTGCAGGTAGCTGGTGAGTGTCGGTGGCCCTTTCTTGTGGCCAGGAGAGGACACGCCCCCCCTCCCACTCAGGGGCCTTTGCAGCTTTTCTGTTAGCTCCACTGGGTACAGAAATTCATGGTGCGTCTCTAAAGTACTGCCTGAAAGAAGTTGATTCGGGAAGGTCGAGTAGGGGGAGCACGGGGTTCCGCGCACGAGGCCCAGAAGGGGCCGCCGCGGAGTAGGAGGAAGGATCTCAGCAGCGTCGGGCGCGGTCAGTCTTGCTCTCAGTGGGCGGTGCCCGCTCTGTGCAGGCGGTGTGCAGAGCGCCGTGGGGTGCCAGGCAGCGGTGCCCGGCGGGGGCACTCGGGTGGAGGGCAGCCTGTCCCCAGGTGTGGATGGGAGCTCCTGCAGGCGCTGGGGTAAGTACCTGGGGGTGGACAGGGCGGAGCCTCGCTTCCCGGTGCCTCCTGTGCCGTGCTGAGTGCTTTCTCCATTTTTATCCCGAGTGTAGACCAAATCATTGCACAAGTCTAACAGAGGGAATAGCATGAATGTGTTTGCCGTTTAGGAAGATTATACTGCAGGAAATAGGGACAGTGTGCACGAAGGGGCCAGTCTCAGGTGCAGATGTCCACCGGTGAGAAATGAGGGACCAGAACTCCGGTTGCAGGCAAGGAGGGCCTTGCAAATTTGCGAGCTGTGATGACTTCTGGCCGTCTGTCTCGGGGAAGTTGGTGGATGGATGTACTGCCAAGTGTGCAGTAGGGTCTAGAAGAAGAATTGACAAGCTGGTGGTACGTGATAAAGCATTCGAGTGGAGATGGCCCACCAGCAGGCATTACAGAGATGCAGTTGACACCGAAGTTGGGGCTTGAGAGAGACATTTGGCCGTCATGGGTATTGTGGGTGGTGAGAGTTGTGGGGGGGATGGGACCTCCCGGGCGCCGCTCCTGTTGAGAGGGAAAGAAGGCGGGAAAATAGCCAGAAGAGGAAGGAAGGACAGGAAAGTTGACAGAGGGACTCACCAGGCAGTTGAAGAGTGTCTGGCACGAACGTCTGGTCATCAGAGGCAGCAGGTTCACTAGGGACCAGACAGGGCCGTGGGTTCCGGACAGCCGCGCCGCGTCGCTGGCAAGCAGAACGAGGGCAGACGTGCAGACGTGGGGTGGGACGGGCTCTGCCGGGGGGGCGGTGCTCACTCTCCTCCCGCGGGAAGCTTGTCCTGGAGGCTGCAGGCCGAGGCCAGAAGGGGGCCTAGGGCTGGGGACTGGGGAGGTGGGAGCCCAAGGCTTCTGGAAAGACTGTAGGCCTGTAGGAGGAAAGGATTGAGAGCCAAGTAGCAAAGTAACTCCACTTGACTTGTCCTGGCTTGAGGTGACCTTGGAGCCACCCAGATTAACTTTCCACTATATTCCTTGATCTATCTTTACTTATTAGTTTTTTTTTTTTTTGTAGATAAAATTAAGCAGATACTGTTTTTTCATTACATTCGATTCCTCACAGTAGACCCTGACATGGCTGTCTACTTTTTCACCAAGTGTGCTATAACGTGCGGTTCGGGGAGCATGTGTGAGTCTGGCCTGGCCTCACCTCTCGCGCCCTCACCTCCCCTCCAAGTGTGTAGACAGGTAGAGACAGGTGGAGCGCACCTGTTCCGCAGCCCACCTGCCCCTGCACTCCCGGGAGCACTCTGGTCTTCCGTGGCAGCAGGGAATGGGCCCCGTCCTGGCCTTTTCACACTTTGTTCTTAAAGCCTAGCAAGCAGTTGCTGCAGCCAAGGTCAAAGAGATTGTTGCCTGTTTTCTCCTCTAGAATCTTGATGATTTCCTGTCCTACGTTTAGGTCTTTCATACATTTTGAGTTTATCTTTGTGTGTGGTGTAAGACAGTGGTCCACGTTCATTCTTCTGCATGTCACTGTCCAGTTTTCCCAGCACCAGTTGCTGAAGAGACCATCTTTTTTTTTTATTGGATATTCTTTCCTGCTTTGTCAAAGATGAGTTGGCCGTCCATTGGGTCCATTTTTGGGATCTCTGTTCCATTGATCTGTGTGTCTCTTCTTGGCCAGCACCATACGGTCTTGACGACCACAGCTTTGTAACACAGCTTGAAGTCTGGGATTGTGAGGCCTCCAGCTTTTGGTTTTCTTTTTCAGGATTGCTTTGGCTATTCAGAGTGTTTTGTGGTTCCATACAAACTTTTGGAATTGCCTGTTCTAGCTCTGTGAAGAATGCTGGTGTTATTTTGACAGGGATTATATTGAATATGTAGATTGCTTTGGGTAGTATCAACATTTTAACAATATTTGTTCTTCCAATCCAGGAGCATGGAATGTTTTTCCATTTCTTTGTCTTCTTCAGTTTCTTTCATGACCTTTTTATAGTTTTCAGCGTACAGATCTTTTACCTCTTTGGTTAGGTTTATTCCTAGGTATTTTGTGGTTTTTGGTGCGATCGTAAATGGGATAGATTTCTTGATTTCACTTTCTGCTTCTTCATTATTGGTGTATAAAATGCCACAGACTTATGTACTTTGATTTTATATCCTGCGACTTCACTGAATCCATCTATCAGTTCCAGCAGTTTTTTGGTGGAGTCTTTTGGGTTTCCCACATAGAGTGTCACGTCGTCTGCAAGGAGTGAAAGTTTGATTTCCTTGCTGATTTGACTGGAGAGGCATGACTGAGACTGTCATTCTGAGCCCCAGGTGGTTCATGAAGGAGCAGGGGTTTTACAGTCACGCCTCAGTCATTTCGAACAGGAATGTGTGTGAACCAAGCATCTCGTAAAAGACTCTAAGGCTCTAAGATCACAGCCAGAACTGTGGTTGTGTTAATTCAACAACAAGTATTTGGAAAAGTATTTCTGTTATATGGGAGGGGTTAAGTATTAGTGCATGTCTGTATGACTCTGTACAGTCAGCGCATGGTTTTGAAGAATGATGATAAGGAAATGACTCTTCTGTTAAAGGCCAAAAGGATACAAAATTCTCTATATAGTATCCCACTTAAAAATAAATTCACCAATGAAAAGCGTAACATAAACCACATTGTAAGCTAATGATCTTCCTGAAGAAACACAACGTCTTTCCTTCTGTTTCAGCCAATCTCCCAGTGCCAACGATCGCAGCCATCGACGGACTCGCTCTGGGGGGTGGCCTTGAGCTGGCCCTAGCGTGCGACATACGTGTAGCAGGTGAGAATTAATCCTAGCGGGCGTCTTCAGATAATTCCACCTAATGTACGCTGTTCTTTTCCTCCTGTTGAGTAGAGCATTTAGAGAAAGTCGTCCATTGGGCTACGGGAGTGTTGAAGATTCCCAGTAAAGAAAACAGCCTGGTCCAGTTTCTTGTTGGTCTCGGCCGCGGGCGGGAGAGCCAGGATCGGGCAGGCAGACTTGAACTGGAGCCGTGAGGCCCGCCCCAGCTCTCTGCTCTCTGCAGAGGGGCCGGAGGAGCTGTCTGGAGGTCGGGGGAGCCGATGTGCGCGGGGGCCTCCCCAGCACTTTCCTCTGCTTCGCCACGGCAGTACAGTGTCCCCCCCAGAGGTCCGCTGGCTTCGTGCTCGGCCTCTGGAGGACTGGATGCGGGGATCACAAAAGTGACAGTGAGAACAGTTCGTGCCGACCGTGTGCTGAGGTGGATGCCCATACCCATCTCAGCACTTGGCCTGCATTAAATCACTTCAGCAGCCCGATAGCCCAGTGCGGTGCGGGCTCCGGCTCCGGCCCTGTGGGAGAGGAGAAGCAGCGTCCATGCCGGTGACCGAGCAGGGACGCCAGCCTGGGTGCTCCGGGGCCGGGGCCCTCACGCCTGGTGTCCTGCCGCCAGATGGTCCCTTGGGGTGACAGCGGCCCCCGACCCAAGGCCTGGGCGAGGCAGGCAGCAGATAGGTGTTGCCGTCCTCCCCTGGCTTGTGCCGTCACTTCTGATGCAGCTGCCTGTTGAAAATAGAATCCATGTGGCGATGTCTCCACTAAGTTCGGGCTGTTGCTTGGGACTCGGAGCCGCCAGTCTGCGCGGACTTTCCCCTTCAGATCGCGGATCGTCTGGAGTCCTGAGGTCCAGACGGGGAAGCCGAGGTGCACGCGGCCCGCGTCTGAGCGGGGGCAGGTGCCGGGGGTTCGGATGTGGGAAGTGGCCCGAGTACATCCGGACATGCAGATAAATCATGAGGATGTTTGAGGCGGCCGTGAGAGCGGCATGTGGGGAGGAGCCTGTCCCGCTGTCAGAGCAGGGGGACCGTCTGTAGGAGTAGCTGGACATTTGGCCCTGAGAAGGTGCCGTGTCTGCTAGGATGCACCCACTGTTCGCCCTGGAGGACGCTTCAGGCAGCTGAGGAATTCCTGCTGGTCGGACAGCCTCGCTCCTCGTCCTCAGTGACTCATGGGCGCTCGGCCTCCGATCGTGACTTGGCAGCTCCCGGTCAGATCATGCAGATGTGGCCCTGGTCTTTCTGCATCAAAAATTAACTCAGTGCCGGGCAGTTTTTAACAGGAAAGGTTATGTGAACCTCTTAATATATGTCATTTAGAGTGTTTACCTATGTCTGTAACCGGATGCCTTCTAAAGTGAGTTTTAAAAACATTTGTGACACAAGTATAATTAGGAAACAGAGTATTTGTAGCTTATTTGACTAAGTTTTTCAAGTCATAATATTTGAATATATAATCTGGATGTTACTTAATTTTCTTCCTTCCTTTTTAGCGTCCTCTGCGAAAATGGGCTTGGTTGAAACAAAGCTGGCCATTATTCCCGGTGGAGGTATGAACTGCTCGCCCGTCCTGATTTATTCTCAGCCGCAGGGCCTAAGGCCAAGATGTGTTAATCGAAAAGGCAAGATTTTGGGTGAAGAGACTGATGCCGCACTGTTTGTGTAGCTAAGTGCCCGTTCGCCATATGCTCCTTGAGCTCAGCAGACGGGAAGATGGTGGGTGTGGCTGCCGCTCTCTGTGGTCTCTCCTGTGCTTCTCTGTATAACCTCTTAATTTTTAAATTATTGTAACCATCGCGTCCGTCTTGGAGGATTGCACTATAATTTGAAACTTTGATGTGGGTATATAAACGCACACGGCCTCAGAGAGCTGCGCGCACAGACCCCGTCGGAGGGGCGGACCGGGAGGCCCCGGCTGCGTGCCGGTTTCCACGGCTCCCCCGCAGCAGGGCCGGGGTGGGCATCAGTGGGTGCCTGAATGTGGAGTTGAGGTGCTTCTTCTTTTGTTTTTCCTCAAAGTTTACTTATTTGAAATGTAGAGAGCAAGTGAGTGGGGGGAGAGAGGGGGAGAGAGAATCCCAAGCAGCATCCATGCTTAGCATGGAGCCCAACGCGGGGCTCCATCTCACGAAGACCATGGCCTGAGCCAAAATCAGGAGTCGGGCGCTTAACCGCCTGAGCCTCCCAGGTGCCCCAAGGGGTTCCTTCTGTCACAACGAAAAATGATAGGTGAACTGCTTCTTTTGGAAGACTCATTTAAGAAAGCAGCTTTTCCAACATTGAGAATGAAATCTCGCAACACCCAGTAAATCTGAAGTTTTGGTTCTTTTGTCTGATGAGAGAACTTGGAAGTTCTCTCAGAACGTAGACCTCATTTGAGATGTGCGTGTTGATGATTTATTAGCATGTGAGTGAGAGGACAGTAGCAGTGTCAAAATGAAGAGCAGTGTCTGAGCATTTAGTCGTGTTTGTACCTGAATAGATTAAAATTGTGTGTCTAACCTTAGGGCTGTAGGAGCGTCCATCCTGATTAGGTGGATAAGTAGAAATTAAAACGCAATTCAGTGGAAGTGGTGACCACCAGGTCAATGTGTCAGACTCACTAGACGGTTTCCACCATGGTAATCTGTGAAAATGCTGTTCTTGTAGCTTTTGATACCTAGCTGTTCTACCAGGCCGGTCTTTTCCTGGGGGACTAGTGAAAACACCTCGGGTAGCTGTTACTGGAGAGAAAACAAGACTCAGAGAAAGCATGATGTGATGTGTTTCTGAAGTTCAGTTACGAAGCAGGCTTGTGTTGCTAACTAGGGTGCAGCCAGCTCCAGAGAGACAGGAACTGCAGGGGAGCGGTGAGCCCCCAGAGACAGGTCAGAGTGGGTCCTGTGAAGGTGACCGATGTGGAAAAGGGGTCTTTGCAGATACAGTGTTCAGGATCCTGAGATGACCTCGGTCTGGATTGTCTGAATGAACCTTAACGCTGGTAACAAGTGCCCTAATGAGAAGGGAAGCGAGAGGAGGGGGGATCGGGGGGGGCGGCGCCTGAAGACCCCGGGGTGGGGGTGGGGAGGCGCCTGGGCGGGCAGGAAGCCGTCACCTGACGCCAGGACGTCCTTCCTCCGAGCCTCCAGGGGGAGCCGCCCTCCCAGCCCCTGGAGTGTGGACCCCTGTCCTCCAGAGTGGTGAGGGGGGACGTTTCTGTGGTCGGAAGCCGCCGAGTCTGTGACTGTGTGTCACAGCAGCACTTGAAGACCGACACGGTGCTGTCTGATGTTTTGGTGATGTTTGCGGACGGGGAGTTAGTGGGCGGTGGAGCTGGCCGGTGGGGAGAGGATGAGCTTGGGACGGGTGGACTCACCTGTCGTATCTCGAGATGAAATACTCTGTGTTCAGGCCCCGAAGGCGGAACGGTGGTGCTAGAGCGCTGCGGGGACGGGCTGGACAGAGGGGGCCCGGTCACCGCGGCCTTGGCGCCTTCTGTCGGCGCTCGCGCATCTGGGCCTTTTGCGCGCTAGAAACGGCGTGTTCTTCTCGGCCTGGGAGGTCCGCAGGGCCCGCCTCAGTTGCGCCCGTTAATCAGGGTCCGCTTTTTGTTAACTTGATTTCATTTGGACTGTGCATTCTCAGGGTTACAAGTATTTCTAAACATTTCTTATTAGATGAATTTATGTGTCAGAAATTCAGAATGCTCGGAGATTTTCCTGTCTATTCATAAAGGATAGTTTTCTATTTCTGTCTTTTCTTTTTTCCTGAGTGAGTCTGAGGGAATGTATTTCAGTTGCTTAATATAAGGAAGCTTTTAGGGTCGTGGCTCGGCATGAGCCTCATGCCCCCCGTGTAGAGCGCATAGAACCTGGCGGGGGCCGCGGTCATGGTCACGGGAAACAGACGCAGGCACCAGTTCGCGTGTACGTTCACATTACAGTCACTAAAGCTCCCCGTGTCACGCCTGTTTTTGATTTGTGTTTCTAAAAAAATTTTTTTAACGTTTATTTTTTGAGACAGAGACAGACAGAGTGTGAGCAGGGTAGGGTCAGAGAGAGAGAGGGAGACACAGAATCTGAAGCAGGCTCCAGGCTCTGAGCTGTCAGCACAGAGCCCAATGTGGGGCTCAAACCCACAAACCGCAAGATCATGACCTGAGCCGAAGCCAGATGCTCAACCAACTGAGGCACCCAGGCGCCCCAGGCTTTGCTCTTTTAATTCAGGTCCCATTAAATGTCAAGCATGTTGCATTTGGTTGGCTATATGGGGTGGGGGTTGTTTGTTTTGATTTTGAATCTAGACAGTCTTCTACCTCTTTGTTTTTTTATACAATTTTTTTAAAAAGAATTTAGGCAAATTATATTAATGGTATTTGCACATTCTGGATTTGACTGAGTCATTTCCTCAACTTTAGATCTAGTTTAAAATATTTTGCCAGGAATCCTCCACGGGCCATGGTCTGTTTTTCATTTTCATTTTATTCAATGGCACTTGATACTGGGTTGTCCCACTTTGGATGACAGTAATTTTGATCACTTGGTTCATGTGGTGACTAACATTCTTAGAAACTTTCCAGCAAAAGAATGTTTAATAATTCCTATTGGCGTTGACCATTCCCCAAATTAAAAAAGAGAACAGGAAGTCAGAGCTCTCCGAGACCCTGGGAGCAGGCGAGGGGCCAAGGGCTTTGGCGTGGCCCGGCGGCTGGCCGGTTCTAGGCGTGGTTACCAGGAACTGTGTTGGAGGTGTGTCTGTGAGGTAATACGGGTTGTTAGCTCTTGCGAGCCTGTTGTCCTGAACACAGTAGTCGTTTTGGAAAGCTGTGTTTATAACCTTTGCTGAAATCCTCTCAGAGTTTACATCAGAATGTGAGCTTACTTTTTGGAATATCCTCAGGAGTGAGTCATCTTTATCCTATGAGGGTGAATTCGATTTTCATAAATAGCCCAGGACCTTTCTGGGGCAAATCTGATTAATAAGGTCATGCTATTTCAGGAGGAAGAGAAGTGTAACAACAAAAATAAGACTGTTTCTCTTAAGAGGCTCACGTAATGTCACACAGTTACCCGAGTCATGAGCGGACCATTTCCCAGCTGACCTGCCCAGGCCAGCACTCCCTTCTGCTCTCAGAAGTCAAGTTCACTTATTAACACGCTCCTTACGCTGCAGAGGCTCATTCTTCGTGTTTAAACTGTAACTCAGTGACCACTCCTGATTACAGGGCTCTAGAGGTGATCGCTGACTTGACGCTGTTGACAGTCCGTTTTGTTAGTCACCGTGGAGGAAACCTACGTGTGTGTGTGACTCAACACTGTCCCCTGTGGATGTTCCATCTAAAGTCTGGTAGGATCGGGCCGCCTGGGTGGCTCGGTCGGTGGAGCATCCGGCTACAGTTCAGGTCATGATCTCACCGTTTGTGAGTTCAAGTCCCGCGTCAGGCTCTGTGCTGACAGCTCAGAGCCTGGAGCCTGCTTCAGATTCTGTGTCTCCCTCTCTCTCTGACCCTCCCCTGCTCATGAGGTCTCTTTCTCTCTCAAAAATAAATAAAACATTAACAAATAAAAGTCCGGTAGGAGAGCTACGATGTGCAGGTGTCAGAACCGCCCTGTTACGGTGTGGAATGAACGGGCGGAGGGCAGTTTGCAGCTGGGGGCCGGGGACTGGAGAAGCGAGTGTGGCTTCTGTCTGCTGTGAGGTGAGGGTCAGGTGACCAGACCTGCAGGTGGGTCCGCAGCCCTTCCCTGCCCGTCGGCCCTCCCGCTGTGTGCGGTGCTCCCGCGCCTGCGCTCTGGGCCGCTCTTTCGGTCAGCGCCCCCAGGATGCCTTGGGCCATGCGCTGCTTGGACGCCGCGCGGTGGGCTGTGAGCGCACATGGAGAGGCCGCTGCCGCCTTCGGGCATGACCCCAGCCGGGGGCGGGGCCAACAGGACCCCGTACAGGAGGCGGAGTCAGGTCCCGGGGAAGAAGCAGGGCTGGGGGCTCCGGGGAAGAGTTCGGATCGACCGGAAGTGGGGACAGCAGTCCTCCGGAGACAAGCAGGGGCCCTGCCGCCGAGGGACACTAGGGCGGAGGGCTGAGATGACAGCGGGCGGGACTGTGACGGAGCTGCAGTGTGTGTGAGGGGGTGACAGGACTGGTGACAGGACTGTGACGGAGCGGCAGCGCGGGCGTCCGCACAAGGCCGTTCCCGTCGCATCCGAGCGAGGGGGGCACGCGCTCGGCCTCGGGATTTGCCTGCTCAGCCGCCGGCAGCGCGCGTCGCAGGGCCGTCCGAGTGCGGTATTACCGAAGCGGTCAGGTGTGCAGGCGTGGAGTTCAGGAGAGTGCTCTGGGCTGGAAATAAGAGTGTGAATTCCGTTTGCTCCTGGCATCCACTGGCCGGGTCTAACAATCCCAGAAATGGGCACGGGCACAGCCAGAGAGCGCTGCAGGAGAGTCCTTCTAGTCCAGGCTTGGGAAACGGGAGACGGGTGTCCTGGCAGCGAGCGTGGTGGCAGCCAGGGCCCCAGATACCAGGAACTCTGAGGCGAGGGGACCCGCCCCAGTCACAAGAGCTGTTGTCTCAAGGGGGTTGGGGACAGGGTCCTGCTGCTGCTGCTTCCCCATTTGTCTGCAGTTGGCCTGGGACATCCGTGTAGCTGTTGCAAGTGCAAGACAGGCGGTGCTGAAGTGGGGTGCCCAGGGCACCAGACAGCCCAGGAGGGGATCCCTGTCAAGTCGTTCGTGAACTCCCGCCTCAGCCCTGGACCTTGTGTGTCTCTGATGCTAACAGCAGGCCAGACACTGAGAGTTTGAACCAGGAGATGGGCCACTGCCCAGATCCGATACTGGCTGGGGTCTTCGCCAGCAGAGCCAGGCCGAAGCCACAGCCCACAGACGGTGGTGGGAATGTGCAGCCTGGGTACAATTAGCATTGACTCCGTGCTGAAACAAAAACGTCCAGGCCAGCATTACTCAGCATATGAAGAGCCCGGAATCTCAGCTAGCATGGGAGACGACATTCGGCAGATGGCCGTCTAAGATGACAGATGCTAGAGTTGCGGGGGGGGATGTGACAGCAGTGACTGCAGAGCCGCTCCGGGAAGTAAGGGTGAGCTGTTCCAGCGTCCCGTCTCCGCTGGTGGATGCAAGTGGGGTCCTGTTCTAGGCTCCTGGGGTGCCTGGACGCTCGACACCTGACCCGACAGGTGTGATTGACAGCAGTTTCTCAGGCACGTGCGCGCCCGTGCCAGGGTAGGGGGACAGTACATGCACCCTGCAGGGCCACAAAGAGTGTGTGATCTGCAGCAGAGGGACCCAGCATGGCTGGGAGGGAGGCAGGCGGTGTGGGGACAGGAGGGTGGGCTGCCCCCAGGGTCCCATGGGAGGATGTGATGGGCATGTTTTGTGTGTGTGTGTGTGTGTGTGTGTGTGTGAAGTAAGCTCCATGCCCACCATGGGGCTTACACTCCCAACCCTGAGCTCAAGAGTCATGTGCTCTACTGACTGAGCCGTCCAGGCTCCCTCATGTTTGAATGATTCCATGGTCTGGCAGGGACTGGAACCCACCCCCCTGGGGTGAGTAGGAACCGTGCCTGGTCCCTGACGGGGAGCAGTGTTTGTCTAGGGGACGAAGGCAGGGGAAGAGCGGGCAGGGCAGCCTGTGCTCAGGCCGCTGCGGTTCGCCCAGTTTCCCTAGATGTTTGGAGGCACACGATGCTGTGGGCCTACATTTTAGGCCTTACACTGCATGAGCAGATGGAAATATGTTACGTTTCAGAAAAGAAAGAAAAGGTCTGAAAACTACATTGGCCAAATAAGGAGGCACCCTGGATGGACTGAATGCAAGATGGAGATGACAGGAAAGAGAGCAGGAACCTGAAGATGGCTCTGTAGGAACTATGTCGTCTGAGTCACAGAGAAACAGAGAAGCCTCAGGCACCTACGGGACAGCACTCCAGTGTTTAACGTTTGTGTCACAGCGGCCTGAGAGGAAAGGGGAAGAGTGTGGTTCAGAAGAAAAGTGTTGAAGAAATCATGGCTGAAGACTTCGTAAACTTGGTGAGTCCTTAAAAAGGACTTAGGAAGCCGAATGAACCCACTCAAGATACACCCCAAGAGATCCCTGACCAGACATATTCGTAAGCCACTGAAATCCACAGCCCAAAAACCAACCGGGAAAGTCAGAGGAAAATCACACAATGTTCATAGGGAACCAATGACTTGAATGAACTAGATTTCCCATCAGAAACACTGCAGTCCAGAAGTCAGTGGAACAGCAGAACTGAAGCACTGAAAGGAAGGAATTGTCAACCCAGAATTCTGTGTTTGGAGAAAATGCCCTTTAAGAATGGAGGTGAGGGGCGCCGGGGTGGCTCAGTCAGTTAAGCATCCGACTCTTGATTTTGGCTCAGGTCATGATCCCACAGCTTCGTGAGCCCCCCGGTGTGGAGCCTGCTTGAGATTCTCCCCCTCTCTCTGCTCCTCCCCTGCTTGCACTGTCTCTGTCTTTCTCAAAAATAAACAACAAGTAAAAAGAATGAAGGTGAAATAGGGACGTGCTCAGATTCAGGCAGACGAGAACCTGATGCCTGCAGACCCAGTAGAGTGCTGGGGCAGGAATGGGCCCGTCGCTCAGTGGACAGGACGGCGGGCAGAAGCAGACCCTCGCAGGCATATCTGACACAGGTGCGTGGACAGCCGGTGGTACTGGGACAGTTAGACCTCCACGTGCAGGAAGTAAATGGAAAAAAAAAAAGAACCTTGACCTAAATCTCCTAGTTTACAGAAGTTAACTCAGTATCATGCATCGTAACTAAAACTGTACAGATCTTCAAAGCTTCATGAAGCCAGAGACTCTCTTACCCCTGGGGGCTGATACGCAGGGTTGCTGGGCATTCGGGGGACGCCCCGGAGTCCCAGCTCCTGGAGGTGCCAGAAGGAAATGAACTCCCAGGAGTGTCACACAACGGACATTGGAGAAGTACCATTACAGGGGTATTTCATTTACTTTAACTGCATGTTTTCTTCATGAATATTGGTTTGATTGTCTTATGTGTCCAAATTATGTAAGTAAAGGTATAGAATTAATCAGCGATTTTGATGCTAAGTTTTTAAGTTTCCGTCTTATGACCTCAGAGTGATATGAGTGCCAGTTCTCATCTTTTATTTTTTCTTGTGCTTTTAAGTAACAGTAACTTGGTATTTTAGAGACCAGATTACTCCTTTTGTAGGCAGCATGTTAGTGTCCTGTTGTCCTCTATAATCATGATAGCTTTGTTTGCATATGAATACGTTTATGTATCCAGCTAAGGACCTTGTACAAACTGTAATTAATAAGGATCACTTTTAAACTGTAGAAGGCAGAGGCCGGAGAGCAATTCAGTGAAATATGTAAGAATTTCTTAAAGGAACAGAAGTTAATTCTGCCTGTGTAAATCAGCAGGAGTGGCAGGTCATTTCTCCTATCTTTAAAAAGAAATCTGAATTAGGGGCACCTGGGTGGCTCCGGGAGTTAAGCATCTAACTCTTGATTTCGGTTCAGATCATGATCTCCTGGTTCGTGAGTCTGGGCCCTGCACTGGGCTCTGTGCTGGCAGTGTGTAGCCTGTTTGGGATTCTCTCTCTCTCTCTCTCTCTCTCTCTCTCTCTCTCTCTCTCTCTGCCCCTCCCTCACTCTCTGTCTTTCTCGCTCTCTCAATAAAGAAATAAACATTAAAAAAATGAAAACTGAATTTGTTTTCCACAAAACACTCATTGTGGTGACTGGGTTTTAAAGCTGGAATGCCCGTAAAGTGTAATAGGAGGTGTGAGCCGTTCAGATGCCTCCATGCGTGTCCCTGACGCTTATCTTACAGCAGGCAGTAGAGTCTGATTGTATTCTCTCCGCTTGTACCCCCGAACACATTTGTCCACGCAGCCACGGCGCTCACGATTGGATGACTGAGGAGCAGCCGTCCCTGCCTGTCGGCAGGGTCATGGCCAAGGGAGAAGCCCTGGGCGGCGTCTTTGGGCTTGGCCCCGCCTCCCGCACTGCCTTGTGTTTCACCAGGCACGTTTCTTTTGGAGTGCTGTTTCTCAGTGCCTCCTCTTGTGGACTGGAGATGGACGTCTGTGCCGCATGGCCGCCGAGAACAGGGAGGAGGCGCTGTGTGCGTAGGATGCTGGCTGGCACGCCGGCCGCACCCACACTCGCTTCGTTAAGATCTGTGTTGTTACTAAGTCGTGGTTTGCCGTGAGTTTTCTTTCTGAGATGCCTTTAACTGCCCTGCGGTATAATCGACGTACAATAAACTGCCTGTATTTTTAGCAAAAAAAACCCAAAAACAAAAACCCGCCTTGGTCAGTTTTGATGTATGTACATCCGTGGAGCCGTACACAGCCGAGATGATGAACAGATCTTTACCCCCTAAAGTTTCTTCACGGAACTGCTGAACTGCTCTCTGTCACTGTGGGTCAGCTTCCGTGTTCTGGAGCCTGACATCCGTGTTACATGCTGTGTAATCTTTGCTTGGCTTTTCTCATTCGGAAGGACTCCTTTGGTACCATTTTGTAGTGAGTTCCAGTGCTTAGTTCCTTCTTGTTGCTGAGTGGTTCCCCAGTGCCTGGCTGTACCACAGTTGCTAGTCTGTTCACATTTGGGAAGACACTTGGTGTATTTCCAGCCTGGGGGGCTTTGCGCTGTTTGTGTGTGTGCAGAAGCCCCGTGCAGCACACGCTTTCAGCTGCCTGGGTACGTGCCGACGAGTGGATGGCTTTCTGTGAGAAGCGCATGTTTACACTGTTAGCACGTGGCCACACTGGTTCCCAGCGCGGCTGGATCAGCACCTCTGAGAGTTCCCACCAGCAGGAATGAGAACTCTCTTCTCTTTTGCGTCCTCCCCGCGGCTCAGCGTGGTCTGGTGGATGTCATTTGCATTTCCCCAGCGTCTCATGATGTTGAGCATCTTTTCATGCGCTTCCTTGCCATCTATCTCTGTTTCTCCTTTTGGGATGTATTTGTTCAAATCCTTTACCCAGTTTTTTAAAAAGCTTATTTATTTATTTGGGGGGAGGAAGGGCAGAGAGAGATGGGAAGAAGGAATCCCCAGCAGGTTCTGCACTGTCAGCGGACTGTGAGATCATGACCTGAGCTGAAGCCGAGAGTCGGATGTCAAGGCAACTGAGCCACCCAGGTGCCCCTGGATCTTTTACCCATTTTTAATTAAAACTGGGTTTTAAGTGATTTTTACTGTGTTTTCTTATTACATATAGGACTCTTTTATCCAATTTATGCTTTCAAATACTTTTTTTTTATCTGTGAGTTGACATTTGTAGTCTTCAGCAATTCTTTTCAAAGAACAATAGATTTTAATTTTGATTAGTTCAGATTATCAACTTGTCCTTTCCTGGTTTGTAATTCTGGTATTGTGTCTATGAAATCTTTCCCTAAACCAAAGTCACAGATGGTATTTTCCTGTTTTGTTCTAGAACTCTGTAGTTTTGGTTGCCACTTAGATGTATGATCCATTTTGAGTCAGTGTTTGTGTGTGGTGTGCAGTATGGACTGATAGACGTCTGATTATTCCAGCACGATTTGTTGAAAAGAATGTCCTTTTACTCTTATTTGCCTTTGCACCTTTGTCCAAGAGGAGATGTCCACCGTGTGTGTGTGTGTGTGTGTGTGTGTGTTTCTGTGCTCTTTTCTGTTCTGTTAATCTGCTTGTCCATCTTGTACCAATACCATTCTACCTTGATTACAGCAGCATTAAAATACATCTTAAAAATAGGTATTGTTAGCCCTCATGTTTGTTTGTGAAACTTGTTTTGCCTAATCTAGATCCTGTGCATTTCCATATAATTCAGCAGGCCGATTCTAGAAAAATCCTACTGGGATTTTTAAATTGAGATTGTATTTCAGTTTATAGATTAATTTGTAGAGATTTGATCTTGGAATATTGACTCTTCAGACCTATGAACACCATGTAACTATTTCGTTAGGTTGTTAATTTTTCCTATCAGACTTTATGTTCTGTTGTTTGGCAGAACATTTTGTAAATGTGAATGAACTATAATTGTGAATTTTTCGGTTTCTCTTTTCAGTTCCATTAGTATTTGCTTCATGTATTTTGAGACTCTGTTACTAAGTGTAGAAATATTTAGTTTTGTCATGTCTTACGATGGATTGCTCTCTATATTATCTTAAAATAATCCTTTTTATCCCTGGAAATAGCTTCTGCTGTGAATTTGACCATGCCTGGCATTTATGTAACTACTACAGTTTACTTTGGATTCCTGTCACCCTAATCTATCTTTTCCTGTCTTTTTTTCATAAGCATTTATGTCTTCTTATTGAAAATGTGTTTCTAGCAGGCAGCATGTTGTTGGGTCCTGCTTTTTCATCCATCATGACGACTGTTTTCAATTGGAATATTCAGACCATTTATTTTTAGTATGATTATTGATATTATTCTATAAAAATCTCTCATTTTCTAGGCACGTGGGTGGGTCAGTTGGTTAAGTGTCTGACTCTGTCTCCAGTCATGTTTCATGCTTCTTGAGTTCGAGCCCCACATCGGGCTGTCTGTGGTCAGCACAGAGCCTGCATCGGATCCTCTGTTACCCTTCTCTCTGCCCCTCCTGTGCTCGTTCTCTCTCTCTCCCCAAAAATAAGCATTTAAAAAAATCTTTCTTATTTTCTTACTTGTTTTCTGTTTCTTGTTTTTGTTCCCCTTTTTCTTTGTTTCTTTTTCTTGGTCGTTGTTTGGAATTGAGTACTTTTTTTTTTTTATGATTCTCTTTTATCTCCTCATTGACCTATTTACTATTATTCTTTATTTTCTTTTATTGATTGCTTGAAGGCAGGTACTGTATATCTTCCGTTAGACCAGTCTACCATCCCATGAATAAAACATTTCACCTATAAGAACACGGTAGTAAGTACTTTTATTGTTTTCCTCTGAAATTCATGCTGTCATTGTTATGCACTTTAAACATTTACGTATGCTTTCAACCCATGCTTCATGATCAATATTTGTTAAAAAAAATAAATTATTCTTAAAAGAGATTTAAGTAATTAGGAAAATGTCATATATTTACTCCTATAGTTGTTTCTCTTTGATTCATCCTTTGTGTGGACACACGAATTTATTGCCAATATCCATCTTCCTGTAACATTTCTGTAGGGATGGCTGCGTCGCGTGGTCCCTTCGGCTTTGGGAGATCTAGAAGAGTCTCTCACTTGTATTTGGAAATCGTTTTGTCGGGTGCAGAGCTCCAGGTTGGCTTTATTCATTGTCTGGTATGTTAGAGATGTCGCAACAGCACCGTCTCGGCTGAATTTCTTTCTTGATGGGATTCTGCTGCCTCCTTATCTTTGTTCTTTCTGAACAGTGTGTTTCTTTTCTAGACCTGCCTTATGAGTCTCCCCTTATCACTGGTTGTGGGCAGCTTGAATCATGGTGGGACTTCCAGTCGTTTCCATCGTGGTCCTTCTGCTTGGCATTGAACTCCTGGACTGTCTCCCCCTTTTAGGTGGTCTTTCCCGGGCCTTGGAGGGTGTCTTCACACGTGTAGTGGTCAGTACTCCGGTGAATACTGGGGGGGGGGAGGTGCTTCAGGTTTCTGGAGTGTCCCTCTGTCTTGCACACTAGTTGCCTGTGTCCCCTGGGCACACAGCTCCCCTTTACCTGAGAGGACGCACTGGGCTCCGTGGGGTCCACCCTTCTGCTCTGGGTCCTCGCGGCTCCTTCTGGATGACAAGCTTGTGCAGACGTCGGGCTCCCCTGGCTTGGTCTGTGTCATCACTGTCCCATGTTGCCTCATGTCTAGTGTCATGATACTGAGTTTTAGGTGTATCGGGCAGAGAGTAAATCCAGTCTTTGCTGCCTTACCGTGGCTGGAAGAGGAAGAGCTGTGATGTTGTGGATGAATGCATATGCATGCATCTACTCATTTATTCTTACTTAATTTTTTATTGAGATACAGTTGACTCGTAACATATTGGCTTCAGGGATATAATGTAACGATTCTGTGTATGTGTATGTTGTAAAGTGATCACCATAATAGGTCTAGTTAGCATCTGCTGCCACACAGAGTTACAAAACCTTTTTTCTTCTGACTTTGTTTTAGCAACTTTTAAGTAACCAGTGCAGTATTATTAACTGCAGTCACCGTCATGTTCATTACATCCTTAGGGTTTATTTATTTCACAGTTGGGACTTTGTACCTTTGACCCTCTTCACCCGTTACGCCCAGTCCCCACCCCACCTCTGGCAACCACCAATCTGTTTTCTGTATTTATGATTTTGTGGCTTTTTTTCTTTTTTCGAGTTTCTTCATATAAGTGAGATCATTCACTATTTGTCTTTCTTTGTCTGACGTGTTTTCGCTAGCACAATGCCCTTGGGGTCCATCCACGCTGTGTCGGATGGCAGGATCTCCTCTGTTTATGGTTCCAGAATGTTCCATCGTGTGAGCACCAGAGCTTCGTTATTCATTCATCCCTCAGTGGGTGCGTGCGTGTAGGCGGCTGGCATGTCTTCGCGACTGTGATTAATGCTGCAGTGGACGCGGGGGTGCGTATTTCTTTTGAGATGGTGTTTTCTTTCCTCCGGAGAAGTCCCCCGAGTGGAGTTGCTAGGTCACAGGGTAGTTGTAGTTCCACGTTTCTGAGGACCCTCCGCTCTGTCTTCCACGATGGCTGCCCCCCCCCCCTTTGCTCCAGGCCCCTTCCCCACTCCCTCGCCAGCACTGTTGTGTCCTGTCTAGGGGACAGGAGCCGTTCTGGCTGGTGGCACCGCTGTCATCCGCAGCCCCCGGTGATGAGTGATCCGAGTACCTTTTTGTGACCTTTTGGGCCTCTGTACGCCCCGCTTGGAGAAATGTCCGTTCAGGGCCTCTGCTCACTTTGTAATCTGGTTCTTCTTTAAGTGTTGCGTTGAGTGAATTCTGTGTATATTTGGGGTATTAGTTGTCTTTTCATTTTGTTGGTGGTTTCCTTTGCTGCGCAGAAGATTCATTTTTTAGTGTTCAGTTTTTGAGAGAGAGAGCATGCGCGCGTGCCAGCGGGGAGACAGGGGAGTCGAGGTGGAGGGAGGGCGAGGGTCCCAGCCGGCAGGGGCCTCCATCCCACGACTGTGAGGCCACGACCTGAGCTGCAGTTAAGAGGCTTCATCAGCTGAGGCACCAGGATGCCCCAGAAGATCTGGTTTGATGTAGTTACACTATTTAGTTTTGCTTTTGTTGACTTTGCTTTTAGTGTTAAATCCAAAAGTCATCATGGAGACATTGTGAAGGAGCCTACAGCCTGCGTTTTCCCTTTATTTATGTTTTTAGGTTTCCATTTCAAGTCTTTAATCCATTTTGTCTTGATTTTGTGTGTGGTGTTAGAAACTGGTATATTGCATATGGGCGGCCAGTTTTCCCAGCCCCGTTTGTGGAAGAGACTGTCCCTTCCCCATTGTGTGTTCTTGGCTCCTTTGTCAAATTGACCATATATGCATAAGTTTATTTCTGGGCTTTCTGTTCTGTTCCATTGGTACCTAGGTCTTTTGATGCCAAAACCATACTGTTTTGATTACTCATGTTTTGTAAAAACCTTGAAATCAGGAAACATGATGCCTTCAGCTTTATTCTTTTTTCTCAGTATTGGTTGGGCTATTTGGGGTCTTCAACGGTTTCATCAAATTTTACGAGTCTTTGTACTATTTCTTTGTACTACTGGAAAATGCTGTTAGAATGTTAGTAGGGATTACATGGACTCTCTGGATTCCTTTGGGTAATAAGGACATCTTAACTGTGTTGTTGCTTTGAGTCCGTGAGCAAGGATCTCTTTGTATTTGTTCAGTCTTCAGTCTCTCTGCCAGTGTCCTGTACTTTTTACTGGACAGGTCTTTCACCTCTTTCGTTAGACTTATTCCAAGTATTTTATTCTTTTTGATGCAATTATAAATGGATTGTTATTGTACAGAAATGCAACTGATTTTCGTACATTGCTTTTATATCCTGCAACTTCACTGAATTCATTTATTTGTTCTAACATTTCCGTGGTGGATTATGTAGGATATTTTACGTGCAATATATCATATGCAAATAATGACAGTTTTTTTAGTTCTTTTTTTTTTCTTTCTTTTAGATTGGATGCATTTTATTTTTCTTGCTTTCATCGCTCTAGTCAGGACTTCCAGGCTGTATAGCAAGAGTTGACGTGTTTCTGAACGAGACAGATGTTGTCTTGTTTCTGAACATAGAGGAAAAATTTCCAGTGTTTCGCAGTGGATATTGAACGTGATGTCAGCTGTGGGCTTATTATAGATGTATGTGACCTTTCTTGAGTTATGTGTCCTTTGTGCCCACTTTGTGTAGGTTTTTAACGTGAACGAATGTTGAGTTTCGTTAGTGTGGAGTGTCATGGGGTTTTGTGGGCACCGAGCCGTCCTGGCGGCCCTAGAGCGTGGCCCACGTGGTCACGGTGAAGGTCCTCTCATGTGTTGCGGATCTGTCTCGGTGGTACTCTGGGGGCGGGGGGCGGGGAGGGTGCTGCGGTTGTGCTCATCAGGGGCACCGGCCTGCTGTTTGCTTTCTTTGTGATGCCCTCTCCTTGTCGTTGGGGTGATGCTGGCCTCATCAAATGAAGGTGGAAGTGTTCCTTTCTCTTTTATTTTTTGGAAGAGTTTGGGAAGGATTGGTATTTTTTTAAGTTTTTGTTTTAATTGCAGTTAGTTAATGTACCTAATACTGGCTTGCAGCGTACGACATAGTGATTCAGCACTTTCATCCTTCCCCCAGCACTCATCACACGGGCCCGTCTCCTATTTAACCCAGCCCCTCGCCCACCTCCCCTCTGGTGGCCCTTGGTGTGTTCTCTGTAGTCAAAGCCTGTGTCTTGGTTTGACTAAGGATTGGTATTAATGCTTTTTTAAATGTTTGGTAGAATTCACGGTGTTACTGGTGACTTATTCACTGTCCTAACTAGTAATTAGTCTGTTCAGATCTTCTGTTCTTTTATTCGTTCCGTCTTGTTGGGTTGAATGTTTCTAGACATTTATCCATTCATTCTGGGTTGTCCAATTTGTTGGCTCATAATTTTTGGTAGTAGTCTCGGGATCTTTGTATTTCCATGTTATCTGTTATATCATATTCTCTTTCATTTCTGATGTCATTTATTTGGACTTTCTCTTTTTTTCTTGTCTCACTAAGGGCTTATTTTCTTTCTTTCATAAAACCAGCTCTTAGTTGCATTGATTTTTTTCTACTGTCTTTTAAATTTTAGTGTCTATTTCATTTATTTTTCACTCTGATCTTTGTTAAACCTTCTTCTAACTAAGGGCTTTGTTCTCTTGTTCCTTGAGATTAGATTGTTTATTTGGGATTTTACATGTTTCTGAAGGTACATATTTATTGCTATGAACTTCCCTCTTATAACTGATTTTGCTGCATCCCGCAAGTTCTGTTTTTTTGTATTTGTTTTCTTTGACCCCCCCCACCAATATCTAACACACTCACACTCTCTCTCACACACACACACACACACACACACACACTTTTAATTGAAGTGTCATTGACATGTAACATGCTAACTTCAGGTGTATATTACAGTGATTCAGCAATTCTGTAAGTTACAAAATGCTCACCATGATGAGTGTAGTTACAATGTCACCATATGAAGTTATTAAAATATTACTTACTGTGTTCTCTGTGCTGTGCTTTTCCTCCCTGTGACTTATTTAAAACCGGAAGTTTGTGCCTCTTAATCCTTTCGCCCATTCTCCACCTGTTCTCCTCCAGCAAGCACTAGGCTTCAGTATCTAGGAGTCTCTGCTTCCTTTTTGTTTGCTCTGTTTTTGAGATTCCACATGTAAGTGAAATTCTATGGTATTTGTCTTTGTCTAAATTATTAGTTGTGCCCTCTTGGACTATGTTGTAGCAAATGGCAAGATCTCATTCTTTTTGGTGGCTGAGTGATATTCCATTGGTCTGTCTCCCCTCTTGACGGACACGTGGGTTGTTTCCTTACTGTGGCTATTGTAAATAACCTGCAGTACGCATAAGAGTGCATATTATCTTTTCCAATTAATCTTTCTGTTTTCTTTGGGCAGATGTTCAGTAGTGTAATTTCTATATCATATGTTATTAAATTTTTTTAATGTTTATTTATTTTTGAGAGAGACAGCGAGTGGGCAGAAAGGGAGACACAGAATCTGAAGCAGGCTCCAGGCTCTGAGCTGTCAGCACAGAAACTGGCGGACGTGGGGCTTGAACTGTGAGATCGTAGCCTAACCCGCAGTCAGACGCTTAACCGACTGAGCCATCCGGGCACCCCACATATGTTGTCTTTATTTTTAATTCTTTGAGGGTCCCCGTACTGTTTTCCTCAGTGGTGCCCCAGGTCACACCCCCATCATTGCCAGCACTTGTGCTTCTGGTCTCTTGGCTAGCCACAGTGCAGCCTGGTGGGAGGTGACTGTCATAGGCCCCTGTCCCCGTGGCACCGCCCGCAGGTCAGTCAGGACACCTCCCTCCCGTAGAGCCCAGATGTTTCCAGTCGGCTGCCTCTGTGCCCACTCTGAGACCAAGGCAGAAAGCAGGTGGCCCTCTGGAGCAGGTTTGGAATTCAGTCGTCCTCGGGCCTTCCTGGGGCGAAGGCCCGCTTGGGTGTTCAAGTGAGCCATTGCTGGACTCTGCTCGGTGCAGCCCCACAGGGCTGGGCGTGCGCGTCCTGGGGCTCGAGCCCGCTCCTGGGGAGGATGCGCCTCCACGCCCAGGCTGTCCCTCCTGCCGGTGGGCCTCGTGCTGGGGGCTCGGTTCCCGCCTACAGCCCTGCCCTTCCTGTCCTGCCAGATGTGGCTTTTGCCAGTCTGCAGAGTGCTTTCAGAGCGGGTTGCTTTATGTGTGGCTGTGGCCTGGGGGTGTCCCCGGCAGGAGGCCAGCGCGGGGTCCCTGCTCTGCTCTCTGCCCCGCTCTCTGTGTTGCGACACACCTTGTGGTGTTCAGTCTCCACACGTTTACGAACTTTCCAGTTGTTTTCTTTAATCGGTTGCTGATTTCATACCATTGTGGCCAGAAAGATGCTTGATCTGACTTCAGTCTTCTTCAGCATATTGACCTTTCCTGTGGGTTAGCATATGATTTATCCTGGAGAAAATTTCATGCGCTCTTGAGAAGAAAGTTCTTGCTGTCGGATGGAATGTTCCGTAAATGTCTGTTGAGTCCATCTGGGTGAAGGTGTCATTTGAGGCAGTGTTTCATTATTGATTTTTTGTCTTCATTATCTGTGTATTGATATAGTTAGGTGTTAAAGGACCCTCCTGCTATAGTGGTGTCTGTTTTTCCCTTTAAGTTTGTTTGTTTGTTTTTAATGTTTATTCATTTATTCTGAGAGCAAGAGAAGAGAGCAGTGTGTGGGCAGGGAAGGGGCGGAGAGAGGGCGTGGAGAGCAGGCCGTCAGACACAGGGGCTCAACCCACAACAGTGAGATCAGGACCTGAGCCGAAATCAGGATTTGGATGCTTAACCGACTGAGCTACCCAGGCCCCCTCCCCATTGAGTTCGTTAACATTTGTTTTATATATGTGGGTGCATAAAGATTTATAAGTGTGCTGTTGTCTTGTTGGATTGACCACTATCATAACGGCCTTCTTGTCTTTTATTACAGTGTTTGTCTTAGAGTTTATTTCGTCTGATATAAATACACCCCTCCCATCGCTTGGTTCCCGCTTGTGTGAAACACCTTTTCCCGTCTCCGCACGTTCAGTCTGCGCGTGTCCTTCGATCTCAAGTGTGTCTTTCGTGGGCAGCATACATTTTGTTCTGTCTGAATTCATTGACTGGGCATCTAGTTGTTGTACATTTATAATAATTATTGATAAGTGGGTATTTATTGCCATCTTGTTAATTGTTTTCTTGCTATTTTGTAAGTCCTTTATTTCCTTCTCCCTTTTCGATTGGATGGTTTTCTGTAGTGGCGAATGTAGCTTCCTTCCTCTTTATCTTTTGTGTTTCTGCTGTAGGTGTGTGTGTGTGTGGGGGTGTGTGTGTGACCGTGAGGCGTGTGTGTGTGTGTGTGTGTGTGTGTGGTGTGACCATGAGGCGTCCGTGAAAGAACTTACAAACATCAGCTGAAGTTCACACACATTCCACCTCCCTCACGTGTGGAGTGTTGTGGTGTCCCATTCCACACCCTTTTCTCTGCGCACCCATTAGCAAGACTGTAGTCACAGCTACTTTGACTACTTTTTCCTTCACATGAGACCCGTCACGTTTACGACATTCGGTTGTTGTGGATTTTTCTATTGATTTACTTTCACCGGGAGACTTATGCATATATTTTCCTGTTCCTAATTAGCACCCTTTCGTCTCAGCCTAAAGCAGTTTCTTTACCGTGTTCCTTTCTGTTAGGCCAGGCTGGAGATGTTCCGGAGCCGTCGCCTGAAGTGCCGAGGGACATTGTTGCCCGAGGAGCTGGCAGGAGGTCCTTCTCCGAGCGTGCTGGCCGGGGAGGGGTTTCTGCCGCGCGGCGCCCCCCCTCTTCCAGAAGGTTCCCTGCTCACAGCCGGTTGTGTTCGTCTTGCTGCTTTGGAGAGTCGCTCCTTGTCTGTAACTCTGGGCACTTTAATTATATGTCTTGATGTGGGTTTCTTTGGCTTTTTCTTATGCGAACTCTCTGGACTTCCTGGAACCTCGTCTTTAATCCCACAGGTTTGGGACGTTTTCAGCCATTATTTCTTCAAAAAGTTTTCTGCCCCTTTCTCTTCTCCTGGGACCTCTGTAATGTGGATGTTGGCTTTCTTCATGTCGTCCGAGGAGTTTCTTAAGATTTCGTCACACTTTTTTACCCCCCCCTTCTTTTGCTTCGATTGTATGAGTCCCACTGGTCAGCCGTTGAGGTCACTGTTTCTTTTGCCTCAGCGTCTGTCTCGAACCCTCTGTTGTAGTTTCCAGGTCAGCCCCTGTGATTTTCAATGCTGTGACTTCTATTCGGTACCGTCTCGTATTTTCTTTGTTGAAATCACCACTTCACTCATGGACTCTTCTCCTGTTTTCACTGAGCCTTCTTACGATGGTGATTTTGAAATCACTTATATCCATTTCATGGAGGTCTCCTCGTGAGGCGTCGTCTTCGTGGTTTTGCTTGGAATACACCCTGTGGTTCTTCTTTTTCCTTGACTCTGTGTTGGCGTTTTGTGCATTAGATGAACAGCCACCTCTCCCAGTCTCGAAAGTGAACCTTGTCCTTCACCTCTGTCTTACCTCTTGGCTGTTTCTCCAAACCTCATTTCTGTCTTAGCATTTGCTTCATTCTTAGTGGCTTCTGGTAACTGAGGCTGTGGGAAGACCTGTCCGTGTCCCAAAGGGAGAATCTTAGCGTCTGGATTCAGGCTGCCTGGAAGCCACAGTAGCTTTTAGAATCTGCAAACAGACCTCCCTCGGCCTGGGCGCTGGGTGTTTCTCTCTGCCTCCTGAACGATGAGCCCCGAGGCAAGAGGTAAGAGCCCTTTCTTACCACCGCGGGCCTGTTGATCCAGTTAACACGGCGCTGCCACTGGCCACCCTCCCCGGGCTGTCTGGGCGGCAGCCATGGAAGCTGGGGCTCCAGACGTGCCCAGGTCCTTTCTCAGCGATCTGGGGCGGGGTGTTGGAGAGCTCGCGGGTGGCCCTCACGCCTCGGCGGGGAACGTGAGCAGATGGCCTCTGCCCCCTGGGTCCTGGGCCTCGCAGGCTGCCGCCTCCACTGCTGTCCTCGTGAGCCCAGGAGTGTGGGACTGGCCGCCAGAGCCACGTGGTCAGGGGGTGTCAGCCTCAGCGGTCGGGGTGCCGTGTGGGCGACCTGGCGTGAGAGGGGGAGCGCACCAATGGCGCCCTGGCCTGTGCGTCTTGGAAGAGTGTTTCAGGCGGCGCTGGGTGTGCACTGGACTGGCCGCCTGCCCCCCAGAGGGGCCCTCCGCGGGAAGACGTCTGTCTCAGTTCACTCTAGCCTTGGGGACCTTCCGCCACGAAGCCCGCTGACTTGCAGAGCCAGACATTTCATGTTTTTATCTGCCAGGTGCCGAGCTTAAAAGTGGGGGTGCCCAATGTGAAGTCCCCACCTTGGTTCCTCAGGGGGAAGCCCGGGGTCGGAGCTCACGCCCGGTTGCCAGACTGCGGCCTGTGGGGAGTGTGTCCCATCTGTCCTGCTCTGTCGCCCTGGGCTTTTCCCCCGGGCGTGTCACGCACTGGACTGGGGGTGGGGGGGCGTCCTTCACCGGAGCTGCTGTATGTTTAGCCGGCGGGTCGGTGCAAGAGGCCGTTCGGGGCCCTCGGACTTCGCCCTCTTGACCTGGAGAACTGTCGTGTTCTTTTTATTACGTGACTGAGGGTTTAATCAAGAAGGTCTCTTCGTCTGTGCGTCAGGCTGGTGCTGTTTGTCCGTTCACTGACATCTCACCAACGGTCTTCCAGCGTCTTGTCTTCAGAGGCGACACCTTCGGGGCCCCAATCCCAAGAGTGCTCCTTTGGAACACACGCCCGCATTCTCACGGCTGTTCGTGACCCAGACGAGCGGCTCTGTCCTCGTTGTGGGGGAGCTGGAGACTGTCCTGTCCCTCGTCAGACGCCTTTGCTCTGTACGTAGAACGGGCCTTCACTAGACCAGCTCTGGTGCCTGTGGGACTGCACTGCTGAGGCAGATGGGGTTTTATGGTCAGTGTCTCCCCTTTCCAGGTTGCTTAACTCCTCATTTCAGAGGCACTTTGTGAGTATGTACCAGACCTCTGTGAACCATCGGTGTGGCACCTTTCATGACACCACCGCGTGTGGTCCTGTTGTGTGTGGCCCACGCCCGACACCAATTCTCTTATTTTCCTGCGCGTCCTTCCCCTCACCTTCTCCCTGCTGTCGTTTCTCTCCTCCTATCTCACCTCTAGAACATCCCCTGCTTTCGCCATCACGACCCTTCCAGCGGGGAAGCCGGGGTGCCCTTCCCACAGAGCCCGTCACCCAGGGGAGGTCTTCCGGAAGGGCTCTTGTAGCCGCGGTGACCAGGAAAGCGATAGTGTGACCTGAAAATGTACCTTCTAGAGCATTTGAGTACGAAAGTAATATTGCTGGTTTTTAAATAAGGAAAACAGAAACACTAACAATGGATGATTAGAGATACAAAATAAAAATGGGAGACAGTTTTGGGAAATTTCAGAATTAATCTTTTAGTAATGGATTTCTTTTTTTGTTTTAATTTTCTTTTTACATTTGTTCATTTTTGAGAGACAGAGACAGAGCACAGCGAGGGGCAGAGAGAGGGAGACACAGAATCTGAAGCAGGCTCCAGGCTCTGAGCTGTCAGCACAGAGCTTGATGCAGGGCTTGAACTCACAAAACATGAGATCATGACCTGAGCCGAAGCTGGACGCTTAACCGACTGAGCCCCCAGGCGCCCCAGTAATGAGATTTCTGAAGAGCAGTTGGTGATGTCTCCCGTCACTGATTTTGCTCCGATCAGTGTTCATCCCCATAAGTGATTGTTATCACTGGTTTGAAGTCTGCCATTTCAGATTTAAAAAATGCATCTACCGGTGTCTTAATACAGGCCGTATATAGATTTGTTTTCCCTAAAAGTATGGCCGTATTTATACATTCTCTTCTACAACTTGCTGCTTTTGATCTAATGGTACATTTTAGATACCTCTCCTTGTCTTATTTATAATTCTGGTAGAAAACCTCCTGGTGTTTCCCCATAAAGCAATCTCCTGGTCTTTACTTTTGACATTATACATCTGTAGTCTTCTGAAGGAACTATTACGACATACTAGTAATGTTGAGTTTATTTGGTGCCTTGATATATGTAGAAAATATCTTTCTGTTGAAAGAGTCGAGCTTTTTGGAATGAACCATTCTGGCAGTGGTATGTTATTCTTTGACATGGTAATTTTTTGCATCTATTTTTTATAGATGAAATTAGTTTGGAGTTTTGTTTCATATGCTGTCTTGCAAGATTTGGGTAGCAGTTAAATATTAGCATCTTAAAATTATTTAGAAGCTTTATTAATCTAGTTTCAGGAATTTTTGAAATAATAATGGCATTAACACATCTTTGAAATTTTGTACTAATTTTGTGTGTCTTGATATATTTTGACATTAAAAAAAATTTCCTTTCAGTAAATGACATTACTGGAGAAATATGGTACCCAGATTTTCAGATCTATTTATGTTACATAGACCTTTTTATAAAAAAGTCTTTGTAATGTTTATTTTCGAGAGACAGAGAGACAGAGTGTGAGAGAGGGAGGGGCAGAGAGAGGGAGGCACAGAATCCGAAGCAGCTCCAGGCTCCCAGCTGTCAGCACAGAGCCCGACGCGGGGCTCGAACTCATGAACAATGAGATAATGACCTGAGCTGAAGTCAGAGGCTTAACTGATAGAGCCGCTCGGGTGCCCCGAAAAGCCAGATTGCTTTTTGTTTATACAGTATAGATTTCGTTTCTGTGTATTTTCTCTGTCAGATTTAAAAGATGTGTGTTCAAGTGTCCACTACTATTGTACTTACTGTTTTCCTATCAGATTTTCTTGAATGTATTTCAGTTCCATGTTTGGGGCCTGGAGAGGTCACACCTGTCTCCTGTCTTCTTTATGGTGTCTGTCACTCCATCGGGACGGCAGCCCCTGTTGTCCCAGGAGACGTCTTTCCCTTGACCTCCATCGCTCCCGCTTGTGATGATTCGGACCCTGCGTTCCCGTGAGCGCCACTTGTCTTCTGTGTCTGCAGCAGCCTTTTGTTTTCTGCCTTTGAGTTGCTGTAGAATGTGCGTTCCGTAGACATTGTATAGTTTGGAGATGTTCTACAGTGAATTAAGAGGGGGGTAATTTTATCCTGTTTTTCACATTCTTTATTTCAGAAGGAGAACCCCATGCTAAATGTGGTTCGTTCTCCTGACGACTTTCAGACTTGTTTCCTGCCCCGTCTCTTCTAAAATTGTTCTTGCCTCTCGCCAGTGCCGTCATGCCTGGTTTAGTTCAGTAGTTCTTTATATTTGTATGTATGTTTAATACACTTAAAACACAGTTTTGTTTGGTTATGCATTTTTCTTTAGAATTATCAGAGAATTATCTTTGTGGAGTTTCTCAGAAATAATCCTAGTCTGCTGGTGTGGCGATTATTAATGTTGAAAATACTTTCTTATGTAATTCTACTCCTCCTTCAATTTTTCCAAAATTTGAAAATAGAGATAACATCATGAGAGCTAGCAGTAACTTACGGGGTGACATAAAGGAAATTCATATTTGATACTGACTCTAGCTGTTATTTTTGTTCTTCCCTGGAAAAATTATTTAAAACTTTTTAAAAGCATGAAGCTGTGCTTTAGGAAGCTATTTTGGGACTAGTCTCCAAGGACAGCTTGCTTAGTCCTTTCCCACCCTAATGAAACTAGGTCACTAGCTTTTGGGACATCTCCACGATGTCAGATTTATTTGATGTTCAAGTGTGCTATCTAGAAATAGTGATGCAGTGTCAGCAAGGCATTTTCATTCAGGAGCATCATTTCCAGTGCCCTGGAATTAATTTATTCCTTGCCCTGTTAATAATTACACTTGGTCATGAGCATTTCAGAAGCAGAGGAAGCGTCTGGAAATGGTCATAGTCATCCTGCCAGATGATAAGTTGGGGTCTCTGTTCAGCTTGGAGGTTTGGCCGGTCGAAGTGGTTGATGCTGTGAAAACCGAGGAACTCTCTGTGACGTAAACTTCTGCCCGCGGCCGCGACAGGACCCGCCGGCTCCGGTGGGGCAGCATCTTCCTCTAACACGTGTACTTGGAGTTCTGTCTCACTGTGGCCAGCGTTACGCACGGTCAGGGACGTTCCCTGTTCATTCACAGCCAGAGCCAGTACGTGAGAGAAACAGGGAATAATCATAGGACTCCTCTAAAATTAATGATCTGTAGGTACTAACATACCTGGTAGTTGAAATGAGCTGCTTTGAAATCAGTCACATGTCAGTTCAGTGTGGCTGACGGGATGGAGAAAACATGCTCTGTTGTAAAACCGTGAACCTTGCCACGTGTGGCCCGGAGATGGCGGAGTCCTTACCCTGTGCTCTGGGGAGAGGGACTCACTTGCTTCTCCGTGTTTCTCGCTCCTAATCTGTAAAGTGTGGTAATTGTCACAAGTGTCTGATTATGGCATTGTGAGGATGGAAGGAATAAATGGTGGCAGTTTGATTTTTTTTTAATGTTTTATTTTTATTTTTGAGAGAGAGACAGAGAGTGAGAGCGGGGAAGGGGCAGAGAGAGGGAGACACAGAATCTGAAGCAGGTTCTAGGCTCTGAGCAGTCAGCACAGATCCCCATGTGGGGCTCAAGCTCCCGAACTGTCGGACCATGACCTGAGCCGAAGTTGGATGCTCAGCCCCCCCGAGCCACCCAGGTGCCCCAATGGCGGCACTTTGAAAGGGTTCTGGGGACACCCACTTGGCTCAGTCAGTGGAGCATGAGAGTCTTGGTCTTGGGGTCATGAGTCTGAGCCCCACATTGGAGGTAGAGTTTACTTTAAAAATAAATCAATGAAATTGAAAACAGAAAAATAAAATCAATAAACCCAAAAGCTGACTTGCTTAAGAGAAGAAGAAAGGGCTCTGGTAGAGAATAAGCACCGAGATGTGAGGTGGCACAGGCGTCAGCAGTGTGGCTGCCCCTCTTTTGTGGCCCCTGCCCCTTCCCCGCCTAGTAAATGGTCAGTCTTTTCTGTACGATGAGGAGGTCCCGTGTCTGCTCAGATCCCCACGAGGGCAGGCTGGGCGATGGCGTCACCTGGCCAGTTCAGGAAGCATATTCTGCTAGCGTTGGCTGCACAGCCTTGCTTAATTGAATAGGAGTTTTTCCAAACTCTAGAATTACAGCGGAAAGCTTGGGAAGGGTATTTGCTATAATTCAGTCGCATACATTTGTTTGTTTGCTGGATGCTTTTCCTTCTTTGCATTATCCGAAATCCACTTTCATCTTACTGTTAACTTACAGAGAGATTTATTTAATATACATTATGTTCTCTACTTTCCAGAAACATAAATGGTGTTGGGCTGCCAATCTAATATTTGCTTATTTTCCCTTAGTTTCCATACATTTGATGTTGCAGTTATAGAATTTTTTTGTTAATTTTTTATTTATAATCTTCACGACTATTGAGAATTCAGTGGGAAAGAGGTATTGTAAAAATCTGAAAGGATTTTTTTAAAAATTTAACCGTATTAGGATCATCGCATCCTTCCAGGTTGTAATTTGTGAAAAGGTAAACTGAGGCACATTAAAATTTTTTAAGAGTTTATTTGAGCAAAAACTAGTTTGCATCAGGCAGCGCCAGCCAGCGAGTGGTGAGGCACACTGCCCCGACTGGAGCTTGGAGAGAGCCTTCTGGAGAGGAGAGGCCCGAGCAGAGGCAGGGAGTTGCTGACGGGCCAGAGCTGAAAGCCTGGTGGCTGTTCCGCATTGCTGGTCCTTGGCGTTTTTGATTTTGTAATCTTTAAAATATGTTTTCAGTATTTTATTTTTGAGAGATAGACAAAGTCTGTGTGTGTGTGTGTGTGTGTGTGTGTGTGTGTGTACGTACGTGGAGAGGGGCTGAGAGAGAGAGAATCTGAAGCAGGATCCGGGTTCCGTGCTGTCAGCACAGAGCCCCGCGCGGCTCGAGCCGTGAGGTGACGGCCCGAACTGGAGTTGGTGCTCCACCAGCTGAGCCACGCGGTGCCCCCGATTCTGTGATCCTGAGACGCTGACAGGCTTCGGGTTTGGTCTGCTTACCTGGGCCACCAGGGCGCTGAGGCCACATCAGTGACATGGCCTCGTTCAGTTGATTTGATAAGTTGTATCTCTGCTGGTGTGACCTTGCCCCCCACGTGTCCCCCGCACTCTGCGGCCAGGGAAGGAGCCGGGCCGTTCGGGGGGCTGGCTGCAGCACCCCGCCTCACGGCTGTCAGGTGGTAGGTGTTGTTAGTAAATGCTCCTGGAATGAAGCCAAGCAGGTTTTTTTAAATGTTGCATTTTCCAGGACTTTCAGGAGGCACACCCCGAAATTCTGTTCATATGTTCTTCGGACGAGGTTTTTGTTTTTGCTTGTTTGTTGTGAGCACGTCTGTATTCTGTGTGCTGCTTCCTTGGTACAGCTTGTTTGTAAGCAGGCGGACTGCAGTGCCTGTGGGGTAGATTCTTGGGATTCCAGCGACGTGTAAAGCCCTTTTCCTGCTCTGCAGACCCAGAGAGGGCCTCGTGGGCACCCACTGGAGCCCCAGGGGGCCGGAGAAGGGAGGAACGGATGGTCTTTCTTAAACACAGACGACCTGGCCAGCCCTCTCCTGCTTCCGAGAAGAGAGAAGAGGAAGTAGGTTCAGATTCAGGAGTTACTTGTATCTTGTGGCCGCCCCAAAATTAAAGCTGCAAGAAGAGTGTTAGTCAAACAGCTCAGACTCTTTTTCAATGCAGACAACTGAATTCTCCTGAGTTGCGATTGCTCTGTAATTGGAGCAGTCACCCCTCCCTGTCCCCGTTATTTGGGTCACGGTGTAATTATTTTTGATGATTTGCTTCATGAATGTACACACATTCATGTTATTTCTGAAGCTTTAAAAACACATTTCTGTTGAGTTATAAAGACAAAGGGTTTAAATATTTTAGTGGTACCTTTATCTTGTACGACCTTAAATAAGTGTAGCATTTCTGATGTCACTGGACATTGCAGTGGTCTGAGTTGCCATTCAGATACATGAAGTTCAGAATATTAGTTTTAATTCTCACACCCAGTGCGAAACTGAACAGCCAGGCCACTCGCCAAGGACGGAGGGCCCCTTGTAAGGCAGGTGCTAGGCGGTGTCCACATTCCAGGGAAGAGCTTTCTCTTCCTTAGGTAGACTAAGGGAAGTGTGTTTTGCCCTCTGTCACGGTGAGCCTTTTTTGCTATTTTTTGGCTTTCCGCGTATCTGACCTTCCAAGTGCAGGTCCCTGCTGTATAGGTCTGAGTGTGGGGCTGCTAGCTGAGGTTGCTGCTCAGAATTTTGTGTTGAGACCTGATCTCTGAGCTTGGGGCAGCGGATGGAGGTTTTCTTCTGGTGCTGGGGGCCGTGCACATCCGGGGCAGGAAGGTCCTTCCTGGAGGTGGCCTCTGCTCTGAGGCTGTCCTCCTGTTTAGGGTAGTTTTGCTGCCTATGTGGTTTTTGAATGTCATCATTCTACATTCCTGGTAGTTCTTGGAGTCACTCAGAAGCCTTCTAGTGAATTTCTTTTTTTGCGTTGATTGCCTTTGCCAACAGCCACAGAACCCGATGCGGCCAGCCCTTGGTGCTATCCATCGACCTCCACATCAGTGGACACAGTTAGTGTTTGGGTGCAAATGTTATGTACTCAGAACTTTGTTCTCCAAAATCTTTAGAGCATATTCTGTGCCTAGGATGTCTGGACTGATTTTCCAGTATTGTTTTCGGTTGACAAGTCCATGCCGTGTATTCATCTGTGGTTCAAGTGTTTTACTGAGTACTTACTGTGTATTTGGTGCTTGTAGTGGCTGGAGAACTAGAGCAGGAAACAAGAGACCAGACCCCACTTCACTGACTGTACCTTTGAGAAGGCAGACTGACAAATAATGTGGAGTCACATTTGATGGCAGTGAATAAATGTGATGACAGAATGTAGCACTGGGAGTGCTGAGCTGAGGGCCATCAGCTTTGGGGGTGAGGGCAGGCAACCCTGGAGGATGGCTGAGATGTCCCGACGGCCACACGGCAGAGTGGGGGACAGCGCTGGTGCCGGGGGACAGTCTGGAGGCTCAGGAAGGAGAGAGGCTGCCCAGAGCGCTCACAGCAGGATTGGGGCAAGGAGATTAAATACACGTGCGTTTGTGCATCTCCGAGGAGCAGAGGAGAGTTAACGCTTTGGTACGTGAAGAATGCAGCACGTGGCCTCTTAACATGCTGACGTCTGCTCGAGGCGTCCTGCCGCACCCCAGCGTGTCAGGGACCGGACTTTACTGTGACACGGCCTCGGGGGTGCAGCTCCGCCCGTCCTTCATGGACGCACGGGAACAGTGCACGCTGATGCGCACCCGCCAGTGCGGGACACGCCAGGACGTCTAGGAGTTGTCGGAGGCGAGGCCCCGGGAGATTCTGTTTCACCGCCGGCGGACGAAGAGATGTTAGCTGCAGAGCGTGGAGACCGGGACCGTTGGAATGGTCGTCGCGGGGGGGATCTGACCGCGCATCGGGACTTCCTTCCGCACCGGCCCTTGTCACTCAGCGCCCGAGGATCGGATATTTACCTCTGTCAGTGTGGGATGAAAGGAGAGCTAAGCAGGAGCGATCTCAATATATCTTGTTGATTACATTCCAGAACGAAAACAAGTAGCAGAACGTGAAGCCCAGCCGCCATTTGCTATAATTACACTACGTGAACCAGCACTGGGAGCGGTCAGGCCCCGACTGGAGCTTCGGGAAGGGTGGTGCCAGCCGCGTGCGGTGACGTGTCTGTGAGCGCAGGCATGGGCCACACGCACACGGGTACACGCCGCACGCACACACACGTGCTGCACACACACGCTGCGTGCTCACACACGTACATGCCTCACAAACACACATGCACACACGCCACGTGCGCATACACGTACACACAGGAACATGCAAACACACGTCACAGTGCATACACACACACACATGCCACAGCGCACACACACGTACACACGGTACACGCACATGCTGCACGTGCACACACACACATGTACACGTGCCGCACACACCTATGCACGCACATGCACACACGTACCACAGGCACCTGCCACAGCCGCTGTTGGGAAGCCCATCCTTTTGTATTTAACTTGCTGTAAAGCATTCTATGATAGGATTTGGACGGATGCTGCTGTAGGTTCAGATTTATTTTTTGCATCACTTCCAGCCAATACAAGTCTCTTGGGCTGATTCCCAAGTCCCTCTATGTGAGTGGTGTTTCTGGATTCTGTAGTTCCGAGTGTTTGGAGGGAGGAACTTAGAAATGTTATTATCTCAAAGAAGTGTTTTGAAACATCTTTCTAATAAAGAGTTATATATGTGTATGTGTGTCCTTTTTGAACTACCGACATGTAGCTTTTTTACATATAAGAATTTCAATGTATATGTTAGTGTTTTTACATCCAATTTATACATTAGCTTTTTCTAGATCTGTGAATTCCAGTTTCTACATTATGCAGTTTGTTGATAGTAGAACGTTTACTTTTTCTCTTTTATCCTTTTTGGTTGGAAGGACGGAGTGTTCTGTAATAATATTTAACCTTCATAAAACTTAGGTCTTTTAGGAAGCATTGAGACAAGCCTGTTCGCTCTGTCACAGTGCTGCGTGTCACTTTGCGGATGTCTTTGGGTCGCGTGCAGGTCTCGTTTCGTGGGGGAGTGCCGGCGTGCTCACTCTGACGGGTGGCGACCTGTGGCGCTCGGCAGCTCCGCCTGAGCCCGTCAGGTCGGCTCTGCGTGCACATGGCTCGCAAGCTGCCCGGAGGAGCCCGAACAGAAGGTGTTTGTTCCTTTATTGTCCGAAGGCAGCATGTGGCTTCAGTCCTTTGCGAGCCCTGGCCGTGTGACTGCTTAAATGTGCTGAGTCACTCCCACTGAGCAGTGTTTCAGTATCTAGATGTTGGTCTTCATAGTAGACATTTGTTGCTTTTTGTCTGGTTGGTGTCCATTCTCCTTCCTGAAAACACCCCAGTTTCCAGGAGGAGAACCCGGGGCATGCTTGCACTCAGGAGGGGGCCAGAGGGCACCCCCCAACCGCCCCCTACCTCCTGTAGGAACCCGGAGCTCCCAGGTGGGGGCCCTTCCTCAGGCACCCCGCCCCCCCCAGTACAGCTCTGACCGTGTCCTTGCCTGTTGGGTTTGCCTGGTGTCTGCCTGTTACCGTCCAATGTCCCCTGATCCTCTGGGATCCTTCCAGAACCCTCTGTTCTTGGGCTAATCAGAGTCCGTTGCAGTTGCTTGTCACCTTCACGAGAACTTTAGCTGGTAACGAAGTGTGACCTTTCCTCCGCTAAAGTGAACTTTCCTTTCCTTGGAAGCGTCTGTGTAGCCGCTATAGCTGGTGGCTCAGTCCCGTGCATGTGGCCGTGGCCCCCGCCTGACTGCCACGTGCTTTCCCCTGGTTCTTTAGAGTTGAAGACATGGTTTGCACAGGTCTGGAGAGCAGGCCCGGAAGGGATTTGATGATGCTTTTCTGTCTGCTGACTTGATGGAAGACCTTAGGAGCGCTTCCCGGTGCCCCAGTGTTTAAAGGCAGTTAGCTGTTGGATGGTGTGTGTTGTAAAGGGGCAGCTGAAATCAAGTGTTTCTTCCCCTGAATTTCTATGTAATGTATTAAATTAAAAAAAATAAACACAATAAATATCTCATTTTCCCTCTTTTTAAAAAAAATTTGTTACATTTATTTATTCTTGACAGACAGAGAGAGAGCACAAGTCGGGGAGGGCCAGAGAGAAAAGGGGACACAGAATCTGAAGCAGGTCCCAGGCTCCGAGCTGTCAGTACAGAGCCTGACGTGGGGCTCGAACCCACAAACTGGTAGGTCATGACCTGAGCCGAAGTCAGATACTTAACTGACTGAGCCACCTAGGCACCCCAGTCATTTTCCCTCTTGTAATTTTAAAGTGATGGTTTTAGGGTTAAACAGACAAAGTGACTGAACTGGGAGCGTTACATTTCGAAATTCATCTCACAGAATAAGATACACCGGTGTCACTGAAGGCGTTCGTGCACACGTGAAAGTCAGGCGTTGCTGGGAGAACTGTGTAGGGAAAAGAAACGGAGTGTTTTCTGCAGCCGTTATGAACGGGTGGGTGGAAGGTGCGTTTCCCTCTGGCTCTGGCACCGCAGGCTTAGCGCCAGATCGCGGACTCGCTCACGGCTCCCTGCAGTCCGGGCGGAAGACGACTCCTTTAGCTGAGCCGTCTCTTAACGGAGGGCTTTCTCAGACATTCAGGAGGAGCGTGCTGCCTGAATCCTGCCACCTCTAAGGTGACCCCGGGGGTAGAACACCTGGGGGACCGCCTCCCGTCACGTTCTGTTTTATTCTCAGGCATAGCTGTTGAATTATGCACTGTGTCTTTGAATATAGCTACACTCATCACAATCAAGTGTGTGCGGAGTTTTCCAAAGACCTAGCTGTAGCAATGCCTGCGCTGGAGACGTGCCCCCATCCTCAAAAGAAGGCTGTGACATAGTGGCTCTGGTGTAATCACCCAACCCTAGAAGCTTGGGGTGTTAAACAAGTGCGCGTGTGAAGTGTCCTGTTCTCAGCAGAAGTGCATGTGTGTCTGCTCCTTGCACACTCATAAGGTTTGCAGATGCTTTAAGTTCCGTGCCTTCCCAACACAGGAGTGAACCATGTCGGAGTGAGTCTGCCGTCCCCTGGAGAGGGTGCCCGTTATAACAGAGCTGCCTGGGGCGGGGAGGCTGGAGCCCGACCCACTCAGACCTCGGACGACGGCCTGCGTGCTTTCAAGCATAAAAGAAAGAACCGGTTCTGCAGGAGTAAACTTGATGGTGATACTCTTAAGGGGAGGTCGACTTCATTGAGTTTTGGTCGGATCTTCATTTCACTGTCCTGGAGGGCTTCCTCGCGGTCAGCTGGAGCTCATGTGAAGACCAGGATGGCGGTAGCTGGAGCTGGGGGACCGTGGGGCCGAGCTGTGAGCCCAGGACCAGGGGTTCTGGGCGGGAGAACAGTATTTGGGTGGACGGGACAGAACCAGCCAGTACCACACTAGTGCCCTTCTGGGGTAGTGGCAGCCTGAGGAGGAGGAGGGACGTGTCCCTGGAGCAGGGGAGATGGTGACGTGCACGTGCCTCTTCTCCGTAAACCGGTGTGAGACACGGGCTTGTGTGGGCCCTGACGGGCAGTTGAACGTGCTGATGTTTTTAGTTGAAGCCACGACCAAGGAGGGAGGGCGCCTGTTGCCAGCGGCAGCCTCTCATCCACTCTCCCTGGGGGGACGACTGCAGGGGCGAGTAGGTGAGGCCCAAAGGCACTGGAAAATGCAAGCATCTGAAAACCTACACACGAAAACCTTGGATTATTCTCCTTGCCTACCGCAGCCATTAATCAAGAACCAGATGCCACGGAAAAGGAGCAGGTGAGTGGGCGAGGGGGGGAGACGGCTGCCTCCTGCATTGCGGAGGTTTGGGTGTAAATGAGCCCGGGCTTAAGTCATTTGCTAACTGTGCGGCGGGTTACTAATTGTGGCCGGTTACCTAGGTCTCAGAGCTTTTGTTTCTTCGTAAAATGAGAGTGATGATAGTATCTACACTGCAGAGTGTTGCAAAACTGGTGATCTTTGCCACCTTTTAAAAAACCTGCTCTCTGAGCCGTGGCATACCACGTAGGTGCTCGTTGTCCGTGGAGCTGTACCTTCGCAAGCGGCGCACCTTTCTGGTGTGTCACTGGTGGCTTACGCTGACACTTCTTTTCTGCTATCTGGACTTAGAGTCCAGAGACCCAGATCACGGGGCTGGAAATCTAGTTTTGCTCTAACTAGCATTGCGTTTCTCAAACATTCCAGCAAAGCACACCTCAGAAGGAAACGTGTGCACACGGGGTGTTCAAGCAGTCTGCCCCAGGCTCGTGGGTTTTCTAAAATCACATTTTATTTTACAATCTATGTAAAGTTTGCAGTCTAGCCTAAGGAGTGTTTATATTAAAGTGCACACACCTTTTAGGTTACCTGTGAATAAGATGGTAAAAAGAGGGAGGGGGTCCTGGCGATTCTGTTAACTGGGAGCCAAGAAGGGGTTGTCCCAGCCTGTGACTTCATGTGCCTCTCGACCTGCGAGCACACACACCCGGCTCCCGGGCTGTTCTTACATGTCACAGAGGAGGACTCACTCTGTCCTCTCTCCCCTTCTGGGCGTTCTTCTGTGGGGGCCCACGTAACAGACACTGCAGGGAACTCTTGACCTGATTACAAAATCAAATTATACAACACACGCATTCTTACAAAGCATTCTGTAGATATTGTGTAATTCTTATCCTTGGAGGTCAGTCACAGAACTTTGCTCAATAGAGCTTATTGTTGTAGAGGCCCCAAGTTATCAAATGTTACTTGCTTAAAATATCCTTGAAAGTTAGTCATCAGTACGTGACATTTCATTATGGTGTTCTATTTTTGTGTGTCATTGTAACTTGCCATTATAAGCCTAAAAATCATTAAGGCTTCCGGTCAAGAAGGTAAACTAGGCACTGGGCACTGGTAATTGCTGTCTGTGCATTTTAAAGCACCATCAAAATGAAAGCACAGAATGTTTAAAAAGGAAAGAACAGAGAAAAGAAAGGTATAACCATTCACCGATAAGTAGCAAACCAAAGGGAGAGATTATCATCAACAAATGAGGTTCAGCAAAGTTTTTGGGATATAGGAGATGAGACAGGCCGCAGAGCTCTCGCCTGTGTGTACTGCCAGGGGGCCTCTGAACTTGAGGAAGGCATCGTCCGCAGGGAATCCTGGAGGGGCTCAGAGGAGCAGCGGTTTTAGAAGTTATGCCTTAGACGTGAGGTTTCCCAAAACAAGGGCAGTCGGAGGGCTGGATGTAAAATTGCTGCCCATCCCCGTGCCCCACACCCCGCCCTCCCGGTGTGGCTGCCCACACCCCCGAGGCAGAGGCCGCTGGTGTGCACGTCAGGTACGATGGGCAAACACTGATCGGAAACCACGGAAAAGTGGGACTTCTGACGGGCAGCTTGGTGCCACCGCAACACCCTCCTCGTTCTTCGGGCTCCGCTGCTCAACAGTCAGGTTCTTTTCTGCTGATGTCAAGTAAGGCCTGCCTGTCTTGGTCACATGCGGAGCTCAGAATTTCCAGTTGGAGAAGAGGCCTTCCTAAAACATCAGGTAACACAGAGTGAAGGAGAGTGACTCCCACTCCCCGTGTTTCCGTCGTTAGTGGACACACAGACCCACAGGTCATCAAGCGTGTGACAGTTGACACGGGTGAGAAAAAGGTGAGGCTTAAGGAGAATGGCTAATGCAGAGGCAATGAATTACATAAAACGGCTATTAGATCCATGTTTAAAAAGAATTGCTGAAATTGCTGAAATGAAAATGTAAGTAAAAAAATACGAGGGAATAAAGTGAAGTAATCTTCCAAAAATGGAGAGCCAAGACCAAAGAAATGCAGGAACAGGTACATGAGAAATCAGTTTGTGAGGCTTGATATTTGGCTTACTAGAAGTTAGAGAAAAAGAGAGGAGAGGAAATGATCACAAAAGTAGAGGAAGAAAATTTCCAGACGCAGGAGAGAGATGTGCCCGTATTAAAAAGGCCCCCTTGAGATCCAGCACAATTCATGCAAACAAGTTCCCCATGGGTCTGTGTTTGTGAAATTTCAGTGCTTGAAGGGGGAAGATGAGATTGCAAAAACTTTCAGGGAGGAAGAAAAACAAGTTCTCCGTGTGTGAAGAAATGTCAAAGTGGCGTCAAAGTTTTCATGAGTAATGCTGGGCGCCCTGAGTATTGCCAACAGGATCCAAAGGTAAACTACTTCTTTACTCAGCGTTTGGTATCTGACGAACCACAGTTCTGTTCCGACAGCAGAATAAACACAGACTCGCACGTCTGAGGACTGGAAACGGTAGCTTCCTTACCGAGAAGCCCCAGCAGAGCGGAGAGCATCCCGGAGAGCAAGACTTGGTCCTCTGGAAACAGAGTACCCAGCCTGTGTGCACGGCCCTGGCTGCACACCAGGTCCAGACGCCCACCGGCCAGAGCGGGGCTGGGGCACGAGGCCCCTGAGGGAGCGCGGGCGTCGACAGTGTGGGGTAGAGCCCTGTCCCCCTCAGCCCTGCCCTCCCCGATCCAGGAAGAGTTCCTGTTGGGGCCTGGCCGTAAGAGGAGAGGCCATGGTTTGAAGTAGCCAGTGGGAACAGTGGGTCCCTTCAGGGCTGAACCTAGAATTTTCTTATTCTTGTGGGGTCAGGAGATCGTGAGATGGGATTTGTGTGTAAAGAATTAAATATAATTTCAGGGCACCTCTTTGCTTGGCAGTAAATAATATGTGTATATTGTAATGTAGATGCTGCTTGTTGATCTTGAGCATTCAGCACAAGTCTACAATAAAGGGGGTTCGGTTCCCGTCTATCTCCGGATACGAATGACGGCAGTCCTCACACTGTTGAAGGAGAAGTGTGTTTCGGCTCCAGCTCACACAGAGGCCCGCCGAGGGGAACGGGAATTTAATTATATTGTGCATACTCAAAACCACCGTTAGCGAGGCCCTGAAAACTGAGAGGCGTAGTTGAAGGTCAGTGCAGTTGAGTTAAATTCTCATTTTTAAATCTTGGAAAATCAGTGGACATTATATGAGGCTATTAAAACTGGAAACCTATATATGTTTATTATTTTTTTTGACTTGTAGAGATAACAGAAAACAAAAAACAAGAACAGTCAGAGATTGTCTTCTGGAGAATGGGACTCAGGGTGGGCAGGAAGGGTGGAAACAGTTAATTCTTCTGTATTAGATTTGTTCTACATGTGCATTTTTCAAGAAAACAAAGCATTTAAAAATATTTCCTAATCCAGACCTATAGTGAAGTTTTACCAAAGAGACTTAACAGTTTGAGTAATTAAATTAGTGTGACAATGACCTTAGCAAACAAAGTAATATGAAACTTTAGCTTTGCTCTTGGCTTTTTAAACTGGGTCATCACTTTGGACCGCAACAACAGCAGCAACAACAGATTGAATGAGTAACTCTGTTTTCCGTTACCGAACCTCATAATCTTTCCCCCTGAAAACATTTGTGCTTCTCTGCTGTCAGTTGTGCGGACAGAGTGTAAGCAAATCCAGCTCGCTTTTACTGTAATAGATCAGAACTTCAGCCCGGAATCTGGTGGGCTGAGTAGGTGACGACACAAATAACATCCTCTTTGGTGAACCATGGAACTGGAAGGAGGATGGGCCACAAGGTCCTTTCCAGGTTGACTCAAAAGGAAAGATGTGTTTGGAGGCCTGGTGTGATTCACTCCCCATTCTGAAGTTAAACCTGCATAGAATTAACTAGGAAGAGCATGTGGACAGCCTCGTGCTGTGCACCCAGCGGGCCTCCACGCACTCAAGAACACCTGTTGCCTCCCCTGGCATGGACGGTTCCCATTGACCCTCCCCGAGCAAAGTCCTCACTGGGGCCTTTGTACTTTGTGACTGTTTCCAAAAGCTGTATGTATTCCTTCATCCTGGCAAAAACAACTTCTTAGGCACCAAACAGGCAGTTGGCCTGCAGGCCGCAAGTTGCCAGCCTTTGATACGGTAACTAAGAACGTGGACTCTGGAACTAGACAACCTAGATGTGGACCTTAGCTTCCCCACTAATTGTGGGACTTTGTTTCTCATCATTAGCTGAAGCCGACGGAAGCACCAACGCTGCGTCGTTTTGTGAGACTTCAGTGAGGGAACATATGTAAGGTGGTTCAGAGCAGTGCCTGGGCCAGGTACCTGCTGCTGATGTTGGCTGTTACTTGAACTAGGGCGCGAGTGGCTGTTAAGTTCCTCTCGTGCGCTGACTTACTGTGGTTAGCGTACTGGAGGCCAGCTCTCTGTTCACTGGAAATAATACTGTCTAATTAACTGCGTCTGGGGGGAAAAGGGAGACCATGGCAACTCGCCCAGGTCTTTGCTACTTCTTCTAAATGATCCTTCTATCGTCAAGTAGCCTCTCTGTGATTAGGAGTGTAATGCAGTGTTAAAATGTTGCTGTTGGAAAATACATTTCAATGCAAATTGTCTCAGGTTACACTAAATTTTATAGGTATATAACTAATATAAATTTAAGGCTGGCAGCCAGTAAGTATATAAACCATCCATTAAAGATGTTTCAGATAACTGTGATGTACTTTGATAACATTTTGCAAAAAATATATTTAGAGAACTAAGTAGTACGTTGAAAAGTATGAACCGAGTAGAATATAAACCTGAAATGCTTGTATTTCTCTTTACTTACTGCCTTACTGAGCTTTTAAAAATCTTCTTTTCTGTCCGTTATTGAATTCTTGATTGATTTAGTACTTTCTAGTCACTTTGGTTTCTTATTAAGAGAAAGATTCCCCTCAATTTAGCTTGGTTCCAAGATTCAATATCATGTCCTATTCAGAAGTGTATCCTTGCTCTGTTTCTAGCCATGGTGGAATAGCAGAGAGCACATTCCCCCTTCCACCTTAAACGAGAAACTTGGGCAAATACACGAAACAGCTGGCTACAACTGTACATAGTGATCCTGAGGTCAAACAGTCAAGGAAAGCCCTAAAATCACCACAGCTTTCTTCTTAGAGGCATCTTCTAGATTACAAGAAATAACACCCAAGCAGTCTGCGATGGTCTCATGGGAAGCTGAAATGGATTAAATACGTGGGGAGTGGTACAGGAGAGGAAGTAATCAGCAGTACAGGAAAGGAAGAACAGCTCCAGAAACTTACACAGACAGGGGTGGCCTTGAGGTTGGTGCGGAATGCTAGGATGTGCATTCATAGGCCAGATGGAGCATGGCCAGGTAACTCGTCTGATTAACTAATTAAGAAGAGTTATTCCCAGACTTCAGAGACTGGAAAAGTTCCAAATTCTGAGTAGAGAGACTTTGTAGGACACACTCTGAATTAAGTAGATGTCCAGAAGGATCATGCTGTAGAAGGGCCAAACTAGCCTTAGAACAATAAGTTTTCTACACCTGCCCTAACCAAGCTTAAAAACAAACCTCACAAAGACCCATCAGTTCTGCAAAGAGCTTAAATGCCTGTGGTACAAAGCCCAATATGTTCCAAGGAAAACAACAAAATGTAGCACAGAACGTAGTCAAATAATGTCTAGCAACCAATCAGAAATTAGTAGACACAATGAAACAAAAATGTGATGCAGGAGAATAAGCAGTGAACAGAAAGAAACAGATACAACAGAGATGATGGAATTTGCAGAAAAGGACTTCAAAATAGCTGTTTATATTTGTGCTTAAGGATTTAAAAGAAAAACGAGCAATTGTAAGCTGTAAAACAGAACCATGTAGCACTTCAAGGGCTAAAAATTACAGTCTGAAATGAAAAAAAAATGAAATTAACAGCAGACTAGATGTTTCATAAGAAAAGTGAATTTGAAGACACAGAAGTAGAAAATCAAAACCAAAACACACAAAGAAATAAAAAGTTTAGGGGCACCTGGGTGGCTCAGTCAATAAAGTATGTAACTCAGTATGTGATCTCAGAGTCATGAGTTCAAGCCCAATGCTGGGTGTAGAGATTGCTTAAATTCATAAAATTTTTCGAAAAATGAATAGGACCTCCATGCCCTATGGGGCAGCATCAGGTACTAATAGATTTTACTTGGAGTCTCAGTGCAGTGCAGGTGGGAAAAAAATAAATATTTGAAAAACTAATGGCCAAAGTGCTTTCAAGTTTGGTAAAAACTAAGGCTCTTTATTGTATGTTCTGTTCTTTGCATCTAAGAGCTATATACTTTCATTGGGAGATTCATACCATTTCCTGTTAGCTTTATCCTCGCAAAACTCTATTTGAGAAATAGATACTTGAGACTAACCACTAGAAGAACTTTATATAAAAGTAATAAGCCAATAGTGAAGATAAAATGGAATACTTAAAAAAGATCAATCCTAAGGACAAGAGAAGAAGAAGTAGAGTCAGAGGAGAAAAATGGAAAATAAAAATCAAGATGGCAAATTTAAACCTAACCATATTGATAATTGTATTTCATGTAAAGTTTTCCCTACTGTGTAATTAAAAAGCAGAGACTGTCAGAGTGGTTGAAAAAGTAAGCCTCAATTACATGCTGTTTATACCCAGGGGCGCCTGGGTGGCTCAGTCTGTTAGCATCTGATTCTTGATTTAGGCTCAGGTCGTGATCTCACAGTTTGTGGGTTCGAGCCCTGTGTCAGGTCTGCACTCACGATGCAGAGCCTGCTTGGGACTCTCTCGGGCTTCTCCACCCCAGACCGTGCTTGCTCTTGCTCTCACTGTGCCTCTCAAAGTGCGTAATACTTAAGTAAGTGAACATAAAAAAAAAAAAAAAGACACGCTTTAAAGATAAGTGATTTTAAAAAAAAAGATAAACTTTAAAGATACCGATGGGTTAAACCTAACAGGATGGAAGAAGACATGCCATGCTAACGGTGGATTAGAGTGTTTGCTCAATAGCAATATTCATCCCAGAAAACCAGGTTTCAGGACCAGGAATCTTACTAACTAGTCAGAGAGAGAGACATTTCCTAGCAACCAAGAGAGAATTCAACAAGATGGAAAAACCCCGAACATGCATTCAAGCATGATAACACAACTTTAAAACACACAAGGCACAATTTCTTAGAACTAAAAGGAACTATAAAGGAATCCACTATTTTTGCTGTAGATTACATCGTTGATGGAGCAAATGGAAAGAAAGTTAGTGGGGATACAGAAGACTTGAACTTCACTATGAAATAAGTTGACCTAATGGATCTTTTCAGAGAACTCTACCCAACAACAATAGAATTCACATTCTTTTGAAGTTGTACATGGAGTATTCATCAAAATAGAAATATGGGAGGGGCGCCTGGGTGGCTTAGTTGGTTAAGCGTCGGACTCTTTGATTTCAGCTCAGGTCATGATCTCATGGTTTGTGAGTTTGAACCCTGCGTCGAACTCTGTTCTATCAGCACAGAGCTCACTTGGGATTCTCTCTCTGTCCCTCCCCCCGCTCGTGCTCTATCTTTTTCTCTCTCAAAATAAATAAGCATTAAAAAACCCCACAAATCCCTAAAATTCTAACAGAAATAGAAATATGGGAGTTAAATACATAAAATAAACCTCAATAAACGTTAATAAATTTAAAAGATTGAAATAATACGTACTGTATCCTCTTACCCCAACAGGATTAAAATAAAAATCAGTAACTGGAAACTATGTGGAGCTTCCAGATACTTAGAAATAAAAGCGTACAGTTCACATTACACCTAATGGTCAGTGAAGAAATCACAAGAGAAATAGGAAATATTTTAAACTTAGTGAAAATGAAAACAACTTTAAATTTTATGGGATATAGTTAAAGCAAAGCTTAGAGAGAAATTACAGCTTTAAAAGCTTACATTAGAAAAAACGAAAGATCTAGGATCAGTGAACCAAACCTCTTCTTTCAAGAGCAGGGAATTAGTTTGCTAACTAACTTGAATATGAAAAAATAGAGCAGGGAATTACTGAAAAAGGACTGTGCACAAACAATACAGAAAAATCAATAAAACCAGGGGACAAAAAGGAAAAAAAAATGTTTAGCACTACTAGCCAGCCTGATAATTAAGAAACAAAAAAAGGAAGACCCAAATTATCAATATTCTGATTAAAGGATAGGCCATCACTATAAATCCTGTAGATATTATAGGATAAAAATATCCTGTATAACTTTATGCCGGGCAGTTCACCAACTGGAAAGACCTGTGAGAACCCAACACTGATACTGGAAGAAATAGAGAATCTGAACACCTCCAACACTTTTGTATGTGGGGTCTTTAAGAGGGTGAATTTGTGATTCAGTGTTATTCTTAAACAAAGCTGGTGGAATCTATCAATCTTCTAAGGAAGAAATACTAGCAATCCTAAGCCCTTTCAGAAAACACAGGAGGGGAGAATAGATCCGGACTTGTTTTACGAGGTCCTCCTTACTTTCCTGCCAACTCAGAGAAAGGCGCTAAAGGAAAGAAGTGTGCATATCGTATCCCTCATGGAAACAGGTACTACAGTTTCTGACGGTGTCAGCACGTCGCACCCGGAAATCTGTAGACGGGTGAGTTGGGTGTGGGAGGCACACTGTCACAGAAGCCGCTGACGATGTGCAGTCCGGAACGTTCCCGTGGATGCTGGAGAGAGGGGCCGCGGGAGGGGTTGTGCTTCTTGCAGCTGGGAGTCTGTGGCTGCATTTCTCCTGTCTTTTGCTTTCTTGTGTCTGAAATGCCAAGAGGCTGGGGGATGGAGGTGAGGGAGGCGGGGGTCGTGACCGACTGGGCGCCGCTGATGTCGTGCTGCGTGGAGGAGCTGGAGACCTCCTGTCTGCCCTGTTGCACACACTCTCTCCACCCCTGGCCCGCCCTCATTAAATCGTGTGACGGCCTGCTGAGTTCAGTGCCGGGCTGTCCTGGGCACCATAGTTCCAGTCCTCTGTCAAAACTCAGTAAACATCTACAGGAAATAAGAAATTTAAAGGAAGATAAAATATCACAACCAGGTGGGATTTATCTCATTTGTAAATCTATATAATCATATGAACAATAAAAATTTGTGTGATCATCTCAGCATTTGACAGAATTCAACATTGATTCGTGATTTTTAAAAAGCTCTTAGTAAATTAGAGGAGCAGGGTACTTCCTCAGTCTGACCAAATGCTTTTAGAAAATACCTGTAGCTAATGTCTTCGGTGGTGAAAAGCTGAAACCTTTCTCACTAATAACCGAGACACGGCAAGAATGTCCACTCCGATCACTTACACTCAACCCTGTACTCTAGGCTCTAGCCAGTGCAGTGGGGCAGGAAGAAGAAATACAAGGCATGCAGATTGGAAAGAAGAATTAAAATTCTGTATTCAGAGGTGCACAGTCAGGTTCAGAGAAAGTCTTAACCAAAAACTGTTAGGACTAGTAAGTGAACCCAGCTGCGTCTCTGGTACAAGATCATACATAAAAATCAGTTGAACTTCTGTATGCTAGCAATGAACAATTGCAAAATAAAATCTTAAAAATTACTTTTTTGCAGTAGGGTTAAAATACGACTTATTTGGGAATAAATGTAGCAAAATCTGTGCCCTGAAAACCATCAAACATGGCAGAGAGAAATGAAAGAAGAGTAATGAGTGGAGAGACAGAACTTGCTCATGCATCAGAAGGTGATCTATTACAACACTGTCACTTCTCCCCAAATTGATCAATAGGTTCAGTGCAACCGTAGCCTTTTTTGTACGAAGTGGCAAAGTGATTCTGAGACTCCAAGAACAGAGTTGGCTGAATGACAAGTCCTGATCACAAGACCTATAGCATAAAGGTAAAGAAAACAAGACACGATGACTCGTGTGGGAACGGAGCGCGGGAAGAGACTCAGGCACGTAGGGTCAGGGGGTCGAAGTCCCGAGGGGCCGGCAGGGGAAGTCCCACTTCTCTCCTTGCAAGAAGTGTCAGGATTCCGCAGTAATCTGGGTCGTAGTTGTAGTAGCGAATGTGAATTTAGGATTAGTTACGTGAGGTGTAATCTTCTGCCACTAAGTAAAACGTAAGCTTCCTCGGTGCGGCCCGGGTAGGTGTGCGTCTGTTGTGCAGTGTAGCCCCGCTCACCGATTCTGATAGCCTGGCTGAAAGCGATTTCGGACACTTCCATATGTTACATGGAGATCAACCTCTGTTGTTTCTAAAACAAGATGAAACTGAAGCTAGAGGTTTTTATGACATGATTTACATTTAATTGTATTTAATTCCTGTAAATAGAGGATAACGTGCCAGAAGTTAGAGCTTTCCTTTGTCTGTGTTGAAAATAGGGCGCCATAGTTTATCGTGCCCGACTTCACCAGCATTTAGCTTGTTTTTGAAAATTAAAATCAGACTTCTAAGTTAATTCACATGATACATATGACTTTAAATAATCAAGGTCATTGGTAGACGATTACTATGTACCAAGTTAGCGTTTGAGTTTAAAATAAAATACAGTTTTATGATTCTATGCTGTTGTAAGGGGTTATTATAAATAGCATATATGTAAAACTATGCATATGCATGGATAGGCTCATTTAATTATTAAAAATTGCTTGTCAGGACGGTCATGGAAATGTCCTCTGTGACAGTTTTTCTCAGATCTGTTTCAGACTGTGCATGCGTTACTATATTTATCTTTATCTAATCAGCCTTGCTCCGAGGTTTGCTTATTTTATTACAAGCAGCTTGCAAAGCTTTTTCTTTAGAAGTGGCCTTCTTCTGTAGTGCTGCCATCACTCACGTACTGCACGTTTGGGCAGCAAATTAAGAGCAAGCAAACTGTAGAACTAGATCAAATATGTGATGTCACTGCATTTCAAGATTCCTTCATGGAAAAACTACTCTTCTGAGACCATTTAAAATGGAAATATTAAAATGTTGTCAACCATAACAAGAGATACAATCAGTAATGTGGCTTATCATTCTTAGATTTTTGAATATGAAACTTGTTACACTGAGTGTAGCTAGGACTATATTTAGTATCCAAAGGGTTGATAATGTGCCAACATTTTAAATTAGTTTGCTCTAATGCTGAGAGATGTATACATTTTGGTGTGTACATTTAGTGAGTTTGTAAGACTGTCAGAAGTCTAACATTCCAAACCTGTGATCAAGTGGGGATTCAGGGAATATACAAGCTCTTTTATAAGCCTAAACTGAAATCTCACTGCCACTTTCCTGTGACAGTTTGAAGTATTTTCAGCTCCAGGATATAAACTGATTCCGTTGACCTTTGAGCTTGCGCTGTACGTGGGGTACTGAGATGGGCATTATCTCATTGCCTCGTATTTCTCCATTAAGCCAACGAGGCAGTAGATGATTCCCGTATCGTGGACGCGGAACCTGGGTCTCTGGACCGTCTCCAGGGTCTCACAGGTGGCGGAGGCGTTCGACCTGACTAGATGTGTGGAGGGCCCCACTCTGCCTTTCAGGGTTCTTGTTAGTTCCGAGAAGCGCTCTGGCAGCAGGAAGGTGATCTTCAGTGTGGAGAGTCGTTTACGTTCCCATTAACCGCGGACGCTCTGGGACACGGGGATGCGCAGGGACAGGCGGACGCGCTGGGACACGGGGACGCGCTCGGACATGCGGACATGCTCGGACACGGGGACGCGCTGGGACATTGGGACACGGGGATGTGCTGGGTCACGCGGATGCACTAGGACAGGCGGACGCGCTGGGACACGGGGACGCGCTCGGACACGGGGACGCGCTCGGACACGTGGACGCGCTGGGACGCACATGGGACAGTTGGCCGCATTAGACGAGCCGTCTCTCCTGTTAGAATTCTGTTTTGTTTCTTCTGCCACTCTGTGAATCCAGACTTCCATTTCCTGCCCCCTGAGTGCACCTGGCATCGTGTAACCAGGCTCGGGATTCTGTCCTCCCCGGGGCGCATTGACGTCCATATGGTGATTGCCAAGTTAATTTTACTCCAGAACCTTCAGTAGCTTAGGTCCCCAGAGGCGGCGCCCCCTCCTCCTGGCATTGGAGACTGGAGCCTAGCTTCCTGGTGTTGCCCTCTGCTTCCCGGGGCCCTCGCCCCGCCTCAGCCTGTGGACCCTTCCTGGCGTCGGGGCCGTGGGCTGAGCTGCCCGTGTGTGCTGCCTGCGCTCCGCACCGCGCCCCTCCCCCGAGAGGCCTTGTCCGGTCCCCGCGTGCCGCTCGGTGCCGCCGCCTGCAGCACCTTGCCGTCACAGCCCCAGATCACGAAGTCAGGAAAGTGAGGTGCATGCCTAACACTGACACTCCGACCAACTGTCTTCTGTCTGGTCTCTCAAGGGTTTTGGTTATATTCTTGCTGCCATCGTGTTTGGATACGGATCTTTAAGTGTTCCAAAATGGACATCCGTTTTCTTTCCATTTTAATTAGTTTGAAGTGTAA